>JALIZH010003572.1:0-14587 GCA_030522465.1 Rhipicephalus appendiculatus
GAAGCGACAGTTTACCTCATTTGTTTTTTTTTTTCATTTTTAGTGCTACTTGGTCCCGTTTACTTCCAAAATGTTTCATGCAGGTTGTGTACTTTTAAGGCCATAATATGGGCAGGCTTTATCAACAATACCACGGCCTATACAGTGACTGTTATTCTGCTGAGAACGCATAGTGTTCCAGTATTCCGGTATATCTCCGCTGGGCTTCTCACCCTCGACAACTGTACATGTCAAACAGCTTGTCAAATGTAAACACGAACTCCCCCTCCCCTTCACCGTAGATTTTGTCGAACCAACATTAACTAACGGGAAAGGACCAGTTATTAAACCTTGTTCGCTATTAACCACCCGTCAACCAGGACCTTAACGATTCTATAGATAAAGCACGACAGCAGACACTTGTCCACACAATGAAGGCCTCGGTTATACTAAAATCACAAACGTAATCAGGGCTTTTTTTTATTGCGGATCACTTTAGGGGCCCGGGCTGTCGTATGCAGTCGTATGCTGTCATCACTTGGCGTAACGCAGGCAAAACGACGTATAGCATAGCCATCTGTAGCATAATGAGCACGAAAGCCTTGATGATGATATTAAGTGCGGGGCACTTTAGGTGCGCAGGCTTTCGCATGCTGTCGTCGCTTGGCGTAACGCAGGCAAAGCCACGTAGAAGAATAGAAAAGAAAGAGAAATAAAGAGAGCAAGCGAGAAATAGAAAGAGAGAGAAAGAAAGGGAAGAAATAGGAAGAAAACTAGAAATTAATGGAAATAAAGAGAAAAAAAGACACAAAGAACGGAAAAAGAGAAACAGAAAGATAGGAGAAAAGAAAGAGAAAACCGAAAAGAAACGAAGAAGGCTGCCCGGATCCGCCCTTCCTTCAGGCTTGGCACCACTACTGCGAAGCTGCCTTAATTTTCGGAAAGTAAATAGAGTGCATGAAAAATTTAAACAGCTTGTGCGTCCAGTATTGTAACCAAAGCATCAAGGAAAGCCAGAGTCATTTACAAATATCAAGTTAATTCCAGGGAAGTGGTAGGTGGCTTAAGGTGACTAGACGTCACAAAATTAGGGATGTCTGCAGAAAACTGAAGAGCAGTGAATTTCAAGTGAAAAGTGATTTTCATGTTTAGGAGTACTGCAAGTGAACATGCATGCATGCGTGCATAAATGGGTTTCGTTTGACACGTGTTGCAACTCCTCCGGCTTAGATTAAAATATTTGCATCTGAAAATGTGCGGTAAGTAACTGCCCCAAACGGTTGTTACGCTGCTCCAAAAAAAAAGATTTTAGCTGCTCCAGAAGCTGCGCCAGAACGTCTTTGGTCAATCACATCACTGGTCCTTCTTTGTGCTGCGACGGCGCCCGGCAAGTATCGAGCTGTTTGTCGTTCTTCGTGTGACATTTTAATTTCTTGCTATCGCATTGTTTGCTTCGCCCTAGTGGCGAAACTGTGACTTTTTTTTATATATAAACTCTTTTTCATATAGTATTACAGTGTATGCAAGATCGCAGTATATTTACATATGTATCAATAAATAAATGAAATATAAGACATTCACGAGAACCAGTGATAAGGCTAGACTGTACGTTCACATATGTATACGTGCCACCGCTTTAAATGTGCTGATCAGATTCTTCCCTGCTGAGGACTGTGACCCCGACTGTCGGTGCATTGCTAGTGTTACTTCTTTTCTGGGCAAAAGTTCACCCAATAAAGAGTTTTATCTATACCGACCTGAGTTTCGCTTTTTTCACCACCGCAACTGCGTGATAACATTGCATATAGCTTATGACACTACGGAGAAATGGTTCTTTTGAGCCCGGTTGTACAGAGTACACGAAACTGGTAGTGCTCCTACAGTGTTACATTGGTATCTATCAGATGATCAAACTCACAAAGCATGTCTTCTTTACGAAATTCCTCCTTTTGCGAATGCCCTACCAGCACCTCAAAAAGTAGAAAAAAATAAACGCAATTATGGGTATTATTGCAGTTACTGCCACCATGTGAATGCACTGGAAGCCATATATCAGGTTTATATGTAAATGAATGATAACATCCTTATGAACCACCCAAATATGAGACAGAGAAGTCGTTACAAAGCATAGGAAAAATCCACTGACCAACCTTGCTAACACGCGGCCCAACTGCATATTTCGAAGCTCTGGCGTCCCAGCGAGGTCTGCAGCCTTTGACTTATGCATCGCAAGTAATACCCGTAATACCACTCTGGCCGATGCCTAAGCCGATTGTGCGACACTGAATCCATCCGATAAGAAATAAGTCGTAAATACTAACAGCTGGATATGCATTTCGCTTTATCGTATTTAGCATCTAGGCACGGACATCCCATGCACAATTTTGCTGATGGCTCTTTCACACAGACCTCCTCATCAGCAGCTTTCACGGTACCACAGATGGGCATCGCAAAACGCTTCATGATAGCTCGAGAATTGGACATGATCTGCTCCACTCACCTGATCGGCGTCCGAGAAGCTTCCCGTTACAAGGTGCCACGGAATGGACCTTATTTTGTAACTCTAAGCTTGCACTTCAACTAATTAACAATTACATGAAGCAAGGACCCGCGTACAGTCCTCTGGAGTAGGACGTACTGAATATGCTAACTGTGGAGTCTCAATCCGGACATACCGCTGCACTGCAATGTATTCCTAGTCACTGTGACATAGACGAACAAACTTACACAGAAGCCGAAATGGCCGACACTAGCGGAGGAATCCTATCAATTTACTTTACCCAATATGATATAAATGACTTGCTGTCTAGGTCTACGAAAACCTCCATGACAGAATTATGGGATGACCCTGGCTATCATTACGACCCCCCTTTACAGACGTGACGCTGGTCATGCTTTTCGGCATCCATTCCAGCTAAAAAGAGACCAGCAAACAGTACTGCATAGATTTCGGCTAGGGGTTGCACCTAGACAATGACACGATCATACTTTTCGTCAGATTTGATAGGAGAAAATCCTAGCTGGAGCGTGTCCCACACGTCAGAGGATATTCACTACGTCGTGTGTGGGCCCTCAATACGCGACCGAAAAATCGCCACTTAAGAGCGTCATAGATAATTCGGACTCCCAACTTTGGGAGTCCGAAGAGGCATTTGGGTATTTGTGAACATACAGAGCACGCGCAACGCAGACTAAAGTGTGTTTTAAGGTTTCTAAGCGTGATAAGTTAAGATGCTCGTCTTTAGAGCATATGCTGTGGTATCCTAACTTTTGCGCGTAGTACACGTCCCTGCACAGGACAGTCTGTGCAAAGCGACTAATTGTACTATTCCATAGTCATCTATCATCATACCTCCCCTTTCTTTTTCTCACCTTTTTCCCCGTACTCCAGTGAGGTGAAACAAGCTAGAAACCCGCTTTCTGGTCGACCTCTTCTTCTTTTGCTTCAATAAACATCTCTATTTGCACTGCAGCTTACAAATGCGAATCGTTCAAATTGTGATGACGCGGACTATTCAAAAGAAAAGTGCGAATGCTTTATATAGCATCTAAACGCCCTATATGTACGCTGCACCGGATTGTGTTCGCAAGATTTTTATATTGTTTTTCCACGTGGACGATGAGATAACTTTTACAGCTAAAATATTGCAATAGGAGTCCTTATTGTACTGTTCTACACCGAAGATGAAGTATTCTCATTGTCCAAGTGAGGAACAGACTATTGTTAACAAATATGGCTTGTGGCCCTGACCAAGTTCCCATGTTCAGAAAATTGCGTACTACAAAAGTGCATGACGTACGCCTGTAAATAAGACGGCTACTGTAATAGCACTGTTCGCATAATATTATGCACCTGGCAGAAGTAAACTTCCAGAATGATCGATAACGCAGAAATCTTCGATAGCACATGTGTAACAGCCGACGCGTTTTACCGGTGGTCAGTTTTATCGACGGCCTACGCTCTGTTCGCCACCATCAGCGTACAGTGTGTATTGCTGTAGTTTCAGTTTTCGTTTCCCGGGCGCAGGTTATAAAGAGTTTCCCCTTGAACGCGCCGACTGCTGCCTTCGTCAACGTCCCGACCACGTCACAATATATTCAAATTTTTGAAGTACTATTCGAATAAGCACGCCATGGTGTCCTCATGTCCTTTTTTTTTTTGCTAGCGTTGAAATGAAAAGTTCTCAGTTTGTTTACCATCTTGCCCAAGATATGACTACACCACTTCTTAAACGTTCATTGCTTATAAGCCATCTCTATGCGGACAGTATTCATTGCTAAGTAACACCAGCAAACTAAGTCTACATAGCGCAGGAATGTAATGTTGTTGCCTTTGTTGTCGAGCCAGCGGCTATGTCATACTACTAACATACTCCGTGTCATAGGTTTATTTCCCAGCCGCATACTGAGAGCAGTGTTATAAAGAATTTATTTTGTACGAGGCTTGAGCGCACTGTAAATGTAGAGGCCTACAAGTTTTACCACTGATATTTACATGGGAAATGAAATAAAATCTACCGCAAAAATATTCACGTTCAGTTGACATCAACAGCAGTAGCAACCGAATATCAAATAGAAAATTGGCATAGAGTCGTTTATAGCACAAATCTTATGGGAACCATGCCCGCCGGTTTCTAGAGAGAGCGCCACGTTACCACGTGTTGGGCGGTGGTGGTGCGCGTGCCCGACCTACGCGCTTTAAAAGGGGCCACTTGCGCGCTGTCCAGAAAGAGAGGTGCCTTGGCTACCAAGGACAGACGCTGACACCCACGTTGGCCGATTGCTGCTGTCTGAGATCATGGTCGCCGCCCCGCTGCCGTGTGTACCACCGTATGAGCCGTAGTTCTAAACAAATTGTTGTTTCTTGTGATTTCAAGCACATCACAGTGAGAGTAAACCGAAATCTTAAATCTATGCTTGTCGCGCATACTGAGCGCCACAAAGACTTCGATCTGAAGCTGGCAGAAATAGTTTCTAACTAGAACGACAGTGAATCGCTCAACAAGTTTCACTCCTGCTCAACTTAACCTGGGCAAATAATTGACTTTCCCGCAAGACAGTGCATTGACTTGTGCAAATACTTCTCCGAAAACTTGTGCAAAGTATGCAGGTGACCATAGGTCGACCGATGCTCTACAAAAATGCCTTGCATCAGAACCGTTAACTGCGAAAGTTGGTGTGCTTCTATCTTGAACTAACAAACAGCGCGAAGAAAACCAAGATGAGCAAAGGAACGAAAAACAACTGTGCTAACTCGCAAGTAAAATTTTATTTTGAAACAAAACAAAATAAATAGCATCTGTAAAAGCACGTTCACAAACAATCATGACGTATGCACAAAGCAAAGTAAGAAAAGTACCGAAAAACCTAACCAGAACTATCCCTAGGGAGTGACACTACTGCCAGTGATAAGGCAAAAAAAGGTTGGCTGATGCACTTGTGACCTTCCAGTGACATGTGAAACGTCTCCATGATTTCTCGTGTGCGCTGATCCCTGTGCTGATTAAAACATAAGAAAAGTGCTGTGGATTGTGTAACTAATGTATCTAAAATTCCATCTTTGCGCGATACGATTTGCATAGGGTAATCTAATCGGTGAGTAAAAATTAGGATCCAAGAGCATGCGCAAAATGAAAAAATGGCCCAGTTTCTCATTTGGCTATTCATTATCACAAAAGTGCTTGTAATTCCAGTTTTGATATGGCGTAAATTTTACATCAGCTCAGGAATCAGTGCACACGAGAAATCATAAAGACATTTTTACATGTAACTGGAAAGTCACAAGTGCATCAGTCAACCTTCGTTAGGTTTATCACTGTTAGAAATGTCATACCTCAAGGATAACTTGCGTAGTAGGTTCATGTCTAATGAACCACTTAGTTTTTTTTTGCTACTTTTTGTTATCTTGTGCATACGTGATGCGCATTTATTATAATGCTTTTCCAGATGCTATTTATTCTGTTTCGTTTCGAAATAAAATTTTAGTTACGAGTCAGCGCCGTTGCCTGTCGTTCTGCTGCTTCTGCTGGATATTTTTTCGCACTATTTATTCGTTCAAGATGACTGTACAACAAGCCAGAGATAACTTCGATGTATCCCGCATGGAACAGGCAAGACAGTAGATAAGTGTCGGCAAAACAGTAGATTTGATGTTGGGGACTGGGTGTAGAAGCGGGTACACCCCTCAGCGACGCCTCTAGAGGTTTTGCAGCTTCCCTAGCTAACAGGTGGGACGGACTGCATAGAATCGCACGTAAATCGAGGGTTTCGTACGTGTTGGAAGATGACTTTACTAATCGAGTCTGTGGCCCTATTCATGTGTCGGATCTGAATCCGTTTTATGCACTAGATGCAGGAGCTGCGGTTCCAGACATTTCTCACCAGAGCTTGGCCACCCAGCCATCGACACCGCCAAGCAAGTTGTGCAACCTGCATCCTCGGGGATGAGAAGTGGAGTTTGGGAAAATGAGGCTTATTTCCCGTCACATGCGTTTTATTTTATTCCCAGTTTCTTTTTTCACGAATTTTTCGTGCAGGAGAATATAATAGTAAGCCCTCCTAAAGTACTTCTGTTCGCCCAGTTGTTCAGCGCAGGATGCTTATACTTTTGTTGGTGGCGAGAAGAAAATATAGATTGATTTTTAGTTTGTCATCGCTACGCTTTGGGCTCACTGGGGCCGGACCTTCTGGACCATCCTCCTGGCCCGACCCGCTCTTGCGAGAGCGGAGAATCACGCACACCGGTATTAGAGTCACTGTATATGCTACCTTTAGTTATATTCCTATTGGAAAACCGAGTGACGGGGTCCCAGTGTCATAAATCATTACTGGACCAATGTGGCGCTTGGTACTGGGGCGCGGGCACGCTGCACGAGGCACGCTGGCGCGCGGCACATTGGGACACCCTATTTAAGCCGAAATCGGGCTTTTCAATCATTTTTAAAGCTTTTGGCCGAGTCCAGATCGTAATTAAGGCTGACACGTGCATTGAAACAAAAAAAAAACGCTTAAGAAAAGCAGGAAGGCCACACTGAAAATGTAGCAAGTTTATTCCAATTTTCAGATAATCGTATCATTGGTAAACGTGTCGATGCAAAGGGTCACTGTGCACGCCATAGTAACCCGATAGCGTCAAAGAGCTCATTTCGTGGAAATTCCGCTGTCGACGTCAGTGTCACCCTCCTTGGTGGGGAGCGAAAAACCATCATCATGTCCATAACAAAAGAAATCGCGAAAGATGTGAATTGAATAAATAAAAAATATATTTGGTTCGAGTGAGAATCGAACCAAGGCCGCCTTTGTGGAAAGCAGGTGTTTTACCACAGAGCCTCGCAGTTGCTTGACACTGCTTAGAAAAAAAAAACACAATGTGAATGTCATGTAGTGGAAGGAGTTCCTTAACGCATGTAATATTGCGTGGCCAAAGCGTAGAATCGCGTCAGGCGTCGAATCACGTGAATTGCGCAACGAGTGGGTGTTTTGAAGGCCCACCCATTATAAAGCACTCAGCTACATCTAATTATCATCACCTGCAAAAGCATCAACAAAGTGAGCACCTGCATAGGTTCACGTGTTGCCTTACGGACGCGTAGTGGGCGTTTCGCTGATTCGCAAAAGGAATAACTAAGGTGTGGTACACACTGAACAACTCTACTTGCATTAGGCATTCTAGGATAGCTTTAAAAGGCTAATGTTACGCCCACAGTTGTACGTTTTCTTACGCCACGGTTGAGACATGCACAACGAACCGAAGTGAGGCTAGCAATTAGGAAGGTTGATGTGTACGGGACCCGATTACATTACCGCGTTCTACTCTTGAAGGCAAGGATCAAGTGTACTCCAAGTTTTATAGTGATAGCAGTTATATGGACACTCTCGGCTGGTTTTTGCCGTCACCGTCATGTCCCGTATATGTATCTATATATTTATAAAAGCCACGAAGAAAAATAATTCAAAAGAATGTTTCCGACGCGCGGCATCGAACGGGGACCTCTTGCTCCGCAGCACGCGGCGCTAACCGCTACGCCACGAAAGCCCACGTCCTTCAGCGGGTCAAACGGCGAGCAATTTTTATATGGCGTGTTTTCAGCGTGTTTTCAGCATTACCAGTGAGATGGCGCAAAGGGCGCGCTCGGCGGGGCTTTAGCTCTGCGCCCCGCTCGTCGCGACGCCTACTTTGCCCCGTGGGGGGTAGACTCCCGTGCGCGCGCGCGTATCGTGCGATGGGGGAGAATAGTACGTCTTGGGCTTACGCCGGAACGATTGCGTTGTAGTTACCGAGCGCACGAACGTCACTTCGCTCGCTGCAGTCCCCCCGTTTGTGAAAAGAGCACACTTTTCAATCACAGTGAAGTCACAACTGTGACACTTGTTAGTTCGCGCTCGTCTGCACCTGTGAATACGTTTCGTGCGTCCTTTTTGTTTGAGCACCGCGTTAAGTGTCGAGCTGTGAAAGTTGTTAGTTTGCTCTCGTCCTGTGCGTGTTGTTTTCGTGCGTCATGCGTGCCTGAGCAGCGCACAGCACGTTTCGATCTGCTTGCCATTCGTCGCTTGACATTACAGTTTGTTGCTATCGCATTCGTTGCTTTGCCTTGTGGAGAAACAATGAATGCGATACTTTTGCACGTCAGCTCAACGAAGCGTGCATCTCGCCTCGATAAAACTAAAATCTACAATCGAACGGGAATGCAAGCGTTACGTCGGACTATAACATGTTTTTTCAGCATCGCACTGCTGCCAACTTGCCTGGTAAACCGACTACACGCATACAAATGCCCAATTTACGCAAGTACGGCGGTCCAAATCGTAACACTTGGCTCAAACAATGGGTCATACCCAACTCTTAGTGACTGCTTCGAACGAAATCGGTATTGCCGTTCCTGGAATCTGAAGGTATTTTCAGATAGCGTTCTTTCCTTGTATTTACAGAATTTTAGAGGTGGCTGTAATTATTGAACTGTTTTGCAATATGAAGGCGTTGAGTCTCCTTGGAACAATGTGCTATTATGATTGTGCCCCGAGACTTGCGTTCTTTTTAAAGCATGAAAGATCGAGAACGGCTCACTATACAGGTTGTATTTTTGGTATAAAAGCCCCGAATTTTTATAGAGGGATAGTCATAGCCCGAGTGCGAAGCAGCGGTGCGCACTTTTGACCTTACAATGCCTGCTTTCCATCTTTCTGCAATTATTCTCGTGTTATTTTCTGTCACACTCACGTACGTACTGCCCCTCCTGCGTTTCTTTTTTTTCTTTTTTTTCGTGGAGACCATGCATCTGTTAGCACGCCCTGTTTCAAGTTCAGTGGCGAAACACCCTTACGACAGAACTATATACCTTATTTGGCGTAATACCTTGCGGCACGTGTCCGGGTTAAGACAGACCACATCTTGCATGATCTAAGCTGCAGTGTAATAGTAGCCAAACCGTCACAATTATATATTTTGACATTCATGGCACAAATTCCTACGGCGGTCAGATAGCTGTAGCCATGGTTAACTATACTTTGTCGCCCTTAAAATCGTCCTAAACTTGCGGAAAAAAGAAAAGAAAAAGAGCGCACAATGATATCTCCAGCAACCTCAACATTGCAGTTCGAAAATATAACCAAAACTTTTATGCAATTTACTCCGGTGAAAAAAGGCGTTGAAACTGTGTTGCAAACTGACCCTATACAGGCTTCATATCGGGTAAGGAATCGCGTTCTCATGTGTAATAAAGCGTTTTAGAACAGTAAAGTCAAAACCAAGCGTCACACAATGCGAATTGCGTAATGAGAGAGTCCTTCAATGTTCCAAACCATTACGAAAACCTCAGGCATAATTCTTCATCGTCGTCAGCCACAACATCAACAAAGTGCACGTAATGCGTTAGAAGTGTAGCGGGTACCGCGCTTTTCCGAAGAATGACGAATAGTGGCACGTGGACGCTTCCCCACTACACAAAAATTATGATGATGATGATGGAGTAGTGGGTACCATGCAAGTGTTCTTGTAGTACTTGCTGCACGAGTGTTTAAAAAAGGCTTTAGAAAGGCCTCCTCTTCCAGCTTTCGCTGTGACTGTGCTGCGCGTTCCGTGCAGGCCTGACGGTATTTATATCAAGAACTTCACGTGAAAGACTTTTCGGGGGGAAGGTCAAGTCACCACCCCCTCCGTAACTCACGCCTTTTAGCAATAAACACTTAGGTGGAGTATGAAATAAAGTTCAAGAGGACTGTGACGCCTGCTTGCTGGTAACACATTTTCAGTGAGTTTAAAAGAGAGCACTAGGGCACATATGCACGCAGGGTGCTATGACACATCGATATACACATACAGCGCCCTGTGTGCCTACGTATACGGACATTTGTCATCTCTTCATGTGCGCTACAAGTAAACCAACTGGATGCTTATGAATGCAAGTGCGATGAAATATGTGCGAGTAGATCCGCGTACAAACATGAGCCGACATCAGGCTGATTTTAATGCTTAAGACGAGTACATAGGACTTGTCATGCAACTTTAAATAAAAAACAGAATAGCGTTGCCTTTGTGTTGTGCCAAATGCCGTACATCAGAGCACTTCTGTAGACATTGGTTGTTGTCATTCTAAGTAATTCAAGTTATTATCACATAAATCAAAACTCCAGCTACGTGGGCGAACTTCTATACCTTCTAGCGTGCCATGTTGGCTATATGGTACATAGCTAAAAAGTAAACGTGTTCGCTTCAAGTATTCATTTCAAGAAGTAAAGGTAGAAACGCGTAGCGTACCCCATTTTTCCGTCCTCGCTCTTTCTCTTTGTGTCCTCTCTTTCGGCACTTCTTTGTCCTCTCTTTTTATTTTTGAGTTTAATCCTTTAAACTAATGCATTTATTGTTTTTCTATACCGCAGCTATAGACAAATCCTCATGCTTTAAGATATGCCCCAGCTGTGAATTAAACTTTTTTTTTCAGAATGGCAAGCACATCACACAACCCAAACCTTAATACCCGCCCGCAATGTGATAACAGGGTAAGCGTTCAGAAAACTTCTATCAATGAAACTTTTATATTGTATGAAGCTAGCGCTTCCGGTTACTCAAACACTCTTTTATACAGGGATGTACCATCGCACGCAATGAAATGTAACAGAGAACATATTTTTTTAGAATGCGGAGATACATCGTAATGTGAAGGCATTTAGCACGTACCACCATAACTTGATTTTAGGCCGCCTTTATAGAGCGCATCTCTTAGGCGCTCGTTCTTGCGTTGAGTGGCGTCGCCAGCGCCGTCGCCTTCGGTGGCGTAACTAATTCACATGAAAATATAAAATCAGAAACCAATACCCAGGATCGGATAGGATTTTAACCTGGGCCCTACTACAGAGCCACGCAGGTGCTTGAAACTCATTTGCAAAAAGACCCTATACATGCGTCATACTGGGGAAGGAATCGCGTTAACCTATGTGATATAATGTGGCAGAAGAGTGAAATAACAACGAATCATCACACAATGCTAATTTCATAACGAGTGTGTGGTTTAATGCGTCCCACCTATTGGAAAGTGTTCAGCCATAATTCTTCATCGTCATCAGCCACATGCAGCATCAACAAAGTGCACATAATACTGTACAAATGTGTAGCAGACGCCTGGCTTCTCTGCAGTAAGACGAATAATGTCGTAGTGGGTGTTGTCGTACTTCATAAAAATTATGATTTATGGCGTAGTCGATACCTTTCGGAAAGCCAAAACTTCAAACACACTTTGCCTTGCCCCAGCACGAAGCTGCGCTCGGAATTCGCACTAGGCAGTGTCGTTATTGTCGGTGAATTTTACAGAGTGAAAAACATTTTCACATCGGACATGTGAAAGAAAAACGCTCGCAGAAAACATCGACCAAATCTCAAATGCAGAACGACATGCCTGGAGACTTCAAGCGTTGGCCGACGGACATGTTGGCACCGTAGCCGCTACAGTTCTTGCATGATGCCTAGTCAGATTACCTTACTTCACTTTTTATTTCTTCTGCTTATGCCTTCCACTGAATCCTACTGCTGAACATTAGATCAAGGTTCTGGGCGATATCCCAAGTTGCTGTTTAATTGCACTCTATTGCGTCCTGATTGGGCTTACGTCATCATTTAAAACATCATAACCTCAATTGGCTTTGAGGATGGCTTTCAACTATTCCTTTAACCTGTCATCAAAAACATTGGCTTTATGTAGAATATGCAGAACTCCCATAAACTATGGTAGCGCGCTGCAAATAAAAATTGAAAAAAAAAAAAACGTCCTGTTTCGGGATATACAAAATTCGTTGTAATGACCATAAAAAATAGCGCTGATCTAGTCTCTGTCCCATATAACGCAAACAGAGGAAATGCATAGCTTGTATACATTTACTAATCACTTTACTGCACATGTTAATATTTACAAATTGGAGCATGTGAGTTCGCAACTCGTACTCGTTAGCATGAACTTAAATGTTGAGTTCAGTTTTAAAATATTTTTTTAGAACACTGCTGAAATATAGTGATTCTCCTATTACTCTTATGTTTCAGCAGCTATAACAGTGTTTTGCTTAAAAGCGCAGAAGCTGCCTATTTTTACCGGAACTGTAACGAACACTATCACGAAACTATAGTGTTGTGGTATATATTCGTGTACCATAGTGCATATTTTTATAACATTTATCATCAATGCCGACGTAAATTTCTCCCATGGTCTTGCTCGCGAAGACACATTGTTCGTGCACATTTACGTAGTGCATCTTTTGTAAGCATATTGATGACTTTTGACTAGCGACACACAAAATGAAAGACATGTCAGTGTGGCGCCAAAACCGCGCAATGTAAACTAGCTCTAATGATGCATAAGCAATGCCTCACGATGGCAAATATTTATTTGTGCAAACATTGCAGTGGTGACATTCAGTGTTGGGCCATTAAGCGCCAAGTTTCCATTTCTCAAGTGTCCCAAGACGGCAGTGGGGAACATCATTGTGGAAGCTTCGCCGTAGGAGCAAATAGGAAGATTGTCATCAATGAGAAGTTTTTAAAAAAAATTCTTATTTACAACAAAAGCGTTGCGATAAAACATTCTATATAATAAGGACACTTTATTCCCTTTTCATTAATGTATATCGCTCATTTTTAATTGGAACACTACGCAATGTGATCACGCCTCAAGATGAATCGAAATTTTGATTTTTCTTGAATTTATTTTTCTTCAAGATCTATACAAAATTCAGTGGTCTAAAATAATTTTTACCTGAAATACAGCTGACAGAGACTAATAATTGATTACTCAGATAATCATACATAGCGGAATATTTCAAAAAACGCAAACATAGGACTTTATGAGGATATTTCTGGATGTGTACATGGCAGAAAAATTGCAGTATTATTATTGAGCTTCAAAAATGTTACACAAACACCCTTTTACAATGCACAAACCAAATTTTTGTTATTACACTACGAACGATACTCTCAGAATAAATTTTCTGACGAACAGCACTCCGAAGAAATTCTGCGAAATTAGGACAGGGCCAAAAACATCTTGCTCTCCGAAATATAAACCCATTCGCTACTTCCCATGCATTAAATTAGCACGATTTTTTTTAATACATTTGAGGTAGTCGCTGAAATGAGCCGGGTACTTGGTATGGAATGACCTGGATCTGAATGAGGTTTGTCATCACTAACAATGCCAACATAAGTATTGTTGGCGGAACAAAGTAATGCATGATCATGATATGCTTTCATAAAGAGGACAGTGTGGATTCAACATTCTAGCTTATAGTCTAATTAAATTATCACGCACATACTTTGTCATTTATATTGCATATGGACGTAAGGAGCCATAAAAAATTTAGAAGATTCCGTCGTTACAATACCTGCTTTCCCCTAGCTAGGCCGCTATCTTCCTTTCTCAATCAAGCTTCCAATAGTGCAACGTCAAATAGATTACCTCAGCGTTAATGTGAATCATATAGACACCAAAATAAAGGACTTCTCAATAAATTAGGCAGATAGTGTTTTAATTACGGCGAAATAAAGAACGCGTGTTGACTCTCGAAACGTTGTTTTTCCTACTCTCCTTGCAAAATGCAAATACATTGGTGTCTATCCACGACGCATTAAATAAGTATTTTGTTGCTGTGCGTTCTGCGGGCAAACGTTTGGCATATACAATAACTTTTTCATTGTGTGAGGTCTGCGCAGCGGAATATCTAGATCCAGCAATTACATGATTGCCGTCCTGGAGATTAATAATAGGGAAATGGGTGGTTAATGGATGCAGCGTGCTCATCTGACTTGCATCACAAAAGCAGAGGAGGTGCTGCCTCAGCATATGATAATCTAATGTTACAGAATTGATATCGCCTTCTCTTGGCACATTGCGAAAATTATCGTTTCTGAAAGCCCTCTTAGTTTAAAACACGCCGTTTCTCACTAACGCCTGTTATTAGGCTACGTAATGTAACATTTTCGGAGCCTTACCTAAATCTACATATTGCATAAGACAACGACAAGTCCCTGAAGGCGATAGGAAGCCCCTAGATTTAGGGCTAAATTCCCTAGGGGTCAGTCTCACTGATCACGGAAGTGCCGTTTATTATTGACGCTTACCGTCATCGTGTA
>JALIZH010003575.1:0-12489 GCA_030522465.1 Rhipicephalus appendiculatus
CCGGATCAGGCTTTTCAGCTGTTATTTCTTATGCTTCGGGAGTCTCGAGTTGACGTCGAAAGCTGGCTGAGGAGCTTAGTTCGTCTGAGTAAGTTCACTAGAATTGGTGAGGGCGAAATCACGGGGGGCTTCTACAATTTCATCGATATAGGCGGCCGTCGTGCCTTTGTTCACATGCCTGTACTCGTTGGTGAAATTCGTGAGCATCACCGTTGCTTTCCCATCACGCAGTTTGGCTATTCCTCTAGCGACACAAATCTCGTGGTTGATAAGTAGGTGCTGGTCGCCTTCAACAACACCTTCCAGGTCTTCTGAGATTCCAGGTCTTCTCACCACGCTGGAGCGAGGGGGGAATGATGGCTTGGTTTCCAGCACATTCAAGGCGCGCTTTTCTGCCGGCTTGAGCGGCGGTAGTGGTTTTTCTGTGGATAGTGCTATCGACCCGGTTATACGCTCAATGATTGTGCCATGAAGCCTAAAGAAGTCCATACCAAGGATAACATATCTGGAGCAATCCTGTAGGACTACAAAGCTCGTGGTGTAAATGCGGTTGTTAATGGTAACTCTCGCTGTGAAAATTCTCACCGGCGTTACCAGGTGATCTCCACCTGTCCACATTTCGGGCCCTCCCCGCGTGGTCTTGACTTTCTTCAACGTGGTGGCGAATGCGGTGGTGCGGCTTCTTGACGTGGACGTGGAGGCGGAGCGGAGCGCCGGGCTGCAGCAGCGTAACTCATGGCTTCCGGCTGTGGCTGCTCAAGGGTGCCTGATCGACTGCTCGATTTCTTCTCGAACGATGTCTTCCGCGAAGATGGTCATATTTTCGTTCGAGAGTTGCACCCTCGTCTCCAGCAACGTCGCGGCCCTTTCCCTTCGGAAGACGCTCGTGAACGTCTGCAGGAATGTGATTCGAAAGATGTTCTAAGTCCGAAGAGTGTACTCCCGATACTTGAGCCACGTCCTAGCTGATTCTTCCAGGTAGAAGTACACGTGGCGCAGCTTGTCCTCGGAGTTCCTGTTGTTAAACGTTCAGACCCTTTCAAACATCCGAAGCCAGGTTCCAGGGTCTCCACACGGTGAACCCCGAAACGTCGGCGGCTCCCTTGGTGGCTGCATCACTATCGCTGCCGGAGACACTCCATCCGTCATCGTACCTGCTGTCATGGTCGCCGTGGCTTTTGGCTTGTCCGGTAGGGGTCCGTATTGGGGGGGGGGGGGGGTAGTCCATTCAGTATGCGGCTGGCTCGACTGTCGCTGAGGGTGTCGGTGTCTTCTTCACGACGTCGGCTGGGTTCACGGTTTGAAGGGGGGCGTACGGCACATCGACCGGGAAGCACCTCCACCAGATGTCACGTAGTCGGGACGTTGACATAGGCGGCAGTCGGTATGTCCAAGATGAAACTGTTAATTGTGCCGAACTTGTGGCTAGTACAGTGAAAGTCAGATTACAGCAAGTCCGCCTCGGTGGAACAGTGGCTACGGTGCTCGGCTGCTGACCCGAAGGTCGCGGGTTCGATCCCGGCCGCGGCGGTCGCATTTCGATGAAGGCGAAATAGTAGAGGCCCGTGTACTGTGCGATGTCAGTGCACGTTAAAGAACACCAGATGGTCGAAATTTCCGGAGCCCTCCACTACGGCGTCTCTCATAATCATATCTTGGTTTTGGGACGTAAAACCCCAGATATTATTATTACAGATTACAGCAACACACATTGGCACTGATAGCGGTGAACGGAGCATCGGCCGTCGATCAACTGACCAGCGGTGAAGCGTGTCGGCATTTATAAGTATATAACTCGGCCCAATGTTGCCGGGGAAAGCCATCGGCTACGCCGATGTCGGCGGAAGTACGGCAGGAGGCCGGGAAACTCGGCCCAATGTTGCCGGTGAAAGCCATCGGCTAAGCCGATATCGGCGGAAGTACGGCGGGAGGCCGGCAAACTCGGCCCAATGTTGCCGGTGAAAGCCCAACATCGGCTGAAGGACGGCAAAATCAGCCCAATATTGCCGGTGAAAGTCAACGGCTCCGTCCATATATGGGTCCATGCCGGCAACAACGGACCGTGGTTGGGCCGCCCACAGCCGCCTTAAAACCAATATCGGCCCGACGTTGTGTGCTGTCTGGGTTAATTGCATCTTAATTAAGAGACATGATTTTAGAACAGCATCAGTTCCACAGGACTGTGGCGGAAGGTAACGTAAGCCACAAGTGTTGAAGACTGGGCGAGCTGGTTCGTCGTACTTGAACTGGTATAGCGCATTACGGAAAAAAGAAACGGCCTAGAAGAGGACAGAGCGCTGTGTCCTCTTGTGTCGGTCTTCTCGCTCGTTTCTTTTTTCTCTAATGCGCTATACCAGTTCAAGTAAAGAATGTGATACCTGAACGTTCCACAAACGTCAATATAACACTTCATCAATGTCAGCAGAATGTATATGATAGTCAGTGGGATGTTCATCGGAAGCCGATGAGAAAGCATAACCAGATTTCAAGATAGTGTTACAGAAATACAGCCAGAAAACTGGACAGGACATGAACACTAAAAAAGCCGGCAGATCCCACGCACTGCGGGAATCGATGCAATGCGAAGCTGCCAGGAAGGAGCAAATCATGCTTTACATTATTTGCATGTCATGTTTTACATGTTACGACCTGTCATTTATGTTCATCATACAGTCACGTCACGCAATACCAAATTTGGTGCACATCAAGCTAACGAAACGGCCGCGAGCGCGCCATGAGCGTGTAATGCAAGTCATGTCGCACATGACAAGTCATGATTTCCATATTACCACTTGTCATTTATGTTCGTCATACAGTCATGTCACTCAATACCAAATTTGGTGTATATCAAGCTAACGAAACGGCCGCGAGCGCGCCATGGGCGTGGCATGCCAGTCATGTCGCACATGACAAGTCATGATTTCCATATTACCACTTGTCATTTATGTTATTCATACAGTCATGTCACTCAATACCAAATTTGGTGTATATCAAGCTAACGAAACGGCCGCGAGCGCGCCATGAGCGTGGAATGCAAGTCATGTCGCACATAACAAGTCATGGTTTCCATATTACCACTTGTCATTTCTGTTCGTCATACAGTCATGTCACTCAATCCCAAATTTGGTGTACGTCAAGCTAACGAAACGGCCGCGAGCGCGCCATGAGCGTGGAATGCAAGTCATGTCGCACATAACAAGTCATGGTTTCGATATTACCACTTGTCATTTCTGTTCGTCATACAGTAATGTCACTGAATCCCAAATTTGGTGTACGTCAAGCTAACGAAACGGCCGCGAGCGCGCCATGAGCGTGGAATGCAAGTCATGTCACTCATGACATGTGATGATTTCCATATTACCACTTGTCATTTATGTTCGTCATACAGTCATGTCACTCAATACCAAATTTGGTGTATATCAAGCTAACGAAACAGCCGCGAGCGCGCCATGAGTGTGGAATGCAAGTCATGTCGCACATGACATGTCATAATTTCCATATTACGGCTTGTCATTTATGTTCGTCATACAGTCACGTCACGATATACCAAATTTGGTGTATATCAAGCTAACGAAACGGCCGCGAGCGCGCTTTGAGCGTGGAATGCAAGTCATGTCGCTCATGAAGTCATGATTTTCATATTACCACTTGTCATTTATGTTCGCCATACAGTCATGTCACTCAATCCCAAATTTGGTGTATGTCAAGCTAACGAAACGGCCGCGAGCGCGCCATGAGCGTGGCATGTATATCATACTTTTCATGACAAGTTAGTCATGATTTTCATGATATGACCAGCCATTTATGTTCGTCATACAGTCATGTTATGCCATACCAAATTTGGTATAAATCCCATTAACGATACGGCCAGGAGAGCACAAAGTCGTAGGCGGCTAGATAGATAGATAGATAGATAGATAGATAGATAGATAGATAGATAGATAGATAGATAGATAGATAGATAGATAGATAGATAGATAGATAGATAGATAGATACGCTCAAAGTCGCCGAAGTTCGCTAAGAAATGCTTCGCATTTAATAGAACATCATCTTCAGCAGCACATCAGCACAGCCTTCATCATAAAGTTCAGCACGTCAGTAGAAAGTTCAGCACGCCAGTAGAAAGTTCAGCAGCAGATCAACAGAAGCTCCGCGCAGGCTTTCGCCTTCACATTTTAGAGTGTACTTGGCGTTCTCCAAACTTTCCTTTATTTTGTACACATCGCTCACTGCGTTGTTCTGAATTTCATTTGAACGCTTTCGTAACCTCTCAGTCATCTGAGAATACTTACCAAGTGCACCAACCCCCCACCCATTTTTATCTAATTTTGGTTTGTTATCATCGGAGATGGCAGATGGACCGGGTGAGTCCTAGCGCATCGGCGGATACCCTCGCAGTCATGAACTCATGCCCCCGTTATTGGCGCGCCTTGTGGCAGGGCCTTCGCGACCCTCAGGCTTCCTTCTTATTTGACGAGGCCGCGGTTCGAAGTGACCCTCGTACTCGCCCGAATTCTGCGCAATACGCTCGGCGAGCACCATCCAGACTTGGTGCCACCACCACTCGGTGGTGTCTTTCTTGGGAATGCATTTATTCAAAATAGCCAAGTCACAGGGGTTGAGGGCAGCGCCCTAAACCCGAACACCGACAACTTAACACAGCAACGCCATGCCAACGGGGAACTCTTATGAGTCAATCGCACTTCTCCCCGCTGTGCCCTCCCTCTTAGCCGTGTGAGCTCCGCGGCCACCCACACGTTGCCCGTCGCGTACCTGGAGGAGGTGAGGAGGGCTATGATCCCTATAAAAAAATCTGTCCACCACAGGAATCGTGGATTCCACCATCCGTCATTATGGTGGATTATGGTGCTGGAATATGATGTATGCTGGCGTATGGTGGGTGCTGGAGTGTGATGGATGCTGGAAACCAACGAAGCGCAAAACGGTTCTCATCCGTCAGGACCATCGTGCTTAGCTGTCATACATAAATAATTGCATAGAAATTAATGAAGCAAGCATCAGTGCAAAAAAAAACCTCGAAAAAATAAAGCCTTCGGCCATGAGGAGTCGAACGCGCCACGTTCGGTTCCCGCGCCGAGTACTTAAACACTATGCCACGCTCAAACATGTTTTGCGTTTCGCAGAACGACTAGTGAACACACTAACACACGGTTTACCTTCAGCGTTGTTTGTCACATGCGCGAGACAGACACGATGTTCACCTCCTACAAAAAAATTTGCGTATTTATAAAAATAAGAAAACCGTTGCCAGGAACGAGTGACATGTCGATAAGGGCAACAGCGCTAAATTTCTGTTACAAATCACAACGTAACTATCATATATATATATATATATATATATATATAGAAAAAAAGTGATTCTGGGTCCGGGTAAATATAAACGGTCAAGTAGACACGCGTACGAAGCGATTTATTGACGTTTCGGCCAGGGGTCCGGCCTACATTGGAAGGATGATGGAGGCCGGACCCACGGCCGAAACATCAATAAATCGCTTCGTACGCGTGTCTACTTGACCTTTTATATATATATATATATATGTATATAACGAAGGGATAACATAGGACCCGGAAGTAACAGTTCAAAAAATATATCAAGCACGTAGGAAAAATTGTTCTGAGAAGGACTGACGTTTCGGCCGCGGGACCGGCCTTCGTCGGAGGGGTCACTCTGACGAAGGCTGGTCCCGCGGCCGAAACGTCAGTCCTTCCCAGAACAATTTTTCCTACGCGCTTGATATATATTTTTTGAACTATATATATATATATATATATATATATATATATATATATATATATATATATATATATATATATATATATATATATATATATATATATATATATATATATATATTGAAAACAAAGATATCAAGCACATAGGCAAATTGGTTCCGGGAAGGACTGACGTTGCGGCCGCGGGACCGGCCTTCGTCGGAGTCCGACGAAGGCCGGGCCCGCGCCCGAAACGTCAGTCCTTCCCGGAACAATTTCTCCTATGTGCTTGATATATTGCGCGTTTCATTTACTGTATTCGGTTTCCGCCCACAAAGACTATCAACAGTACTCGGCGCAAACCGCACCTTATTGTTCCAGAAGCTTCTCGCTTGTAGTAGATCGTTCTGTTGAGATTGCACGCAAGACGCTAACACTCAAGATTATTCCAGAGCTTGCGCGACGACTAGTGATAAGGCTAGAATGTTCGACGCGTGAGTTAATAGAGAGTAATAGCTGAGCGGCTCAGCGGGCCAGCGGGCCCAGCGAACGAGCGGAGACGCCGACTGCGCATGCGCGGCACGCTGGCACGGCCAGCGTTTTCACGGAGCGAGCCGCTCACCCGCTCATTTCGTCTCCTCAGCGAAGCTTGCGCAGCGGACGAGCGTGGGAGCGTTTTCCAAGCAAAGCCTCTGCTCGATTGACAGTAACTTCAACCTTGTTCAAGAGGTGGCGCAGCAATGCGTTCCGCTGAAGCAAGCTGGTCACCGCTCAGCTATTACTCTTCCATTTGTCTTTCGCTCCGCTGCCCCCTCCGCTCCTCCGCTGGGTCCGCTGGCCCGCTGAGCCGCTCAGCTATTACTCACTATTAGTGAGTAATAGCTGGGCGGCTCAGCGGGCCAGCGGAGGAGCGGTAGGGTGCAGCGGAGCGAAAGACAAAAGGAAGAGTAATAGCTGAGCGATGACCAGCTTGTTTCAGCGGAACGCATTGCTGCGCCACCTCTTGAACAAGGTTGAAGAGCAAGTCAATCGAGCAGAGGCTTTGCTTGGAAAACGCTCCCACGCTCGTCCGCTGTGCACGCTTCGCTGAGGAGACGAAATGAGCGGGCGAGCGTCTCGCTCCGTGAAAACGCTGGCTGTGCCAGCGTGCCGCGCATGCGCAGTTGGCGTCTCCGCTCGCTCGCTGGGCCCGCTGGCCCGCTGAGCCGCTGAGCTATTACTCTCTATAAAAGCCGGCGCGCTCCAACGATGTCCAGTTGATCGACGGGCGACGCTCTGCTCGCCGCAATCAGTGCCAGCGTGTATTGCTGTAATCTTACTTTCCCTTTACCGGCCACAAGTTCGGCCTAATAAACAGTTTCATCTTAGACACGTCGCCTGCTGCCTTCGTCGACGTCACACCCGCGTGACAATATCCTTTTGTAGCCTTTACTTCCGGGTCCTATATTAGCACTTCATTATATATATATATATATATATATATATATATATATATATATATATATATATATATATATATATCGACCGACTGTTGCTGCAAAGGTTCATAACCGTTTCTCGCTCTTTCCAAAGGAAGACATGTGCAGAGGCTTTGTGTCGACTCTAAGCTCATTCGATAAATACGCGCGCACAATTGACTCAGTACTGGGATGTTTTTTTCGCGCAACGTACAGCGCGGCCGTGCCAGCGCACTGATCTGTGTAGCTCTGTCGTTAGGTACAACCTTATAACGGCTTGGTCAAAAATTGAATGCAGTGTGCGGGAATAATATGTCATCATATTGGTTCAATAAGGTCTACAAATTGACACATCTGTATTCTCGCATACGAGCCAGAGAAGTGCTGGCGAGTGTGACCGGCGGCTATCGGTGACCGGAGGTGTTTGATGGAAGCGCGTCACAGCGATGCTCATCGCTTCTTGTGTGGACGCCGTAGACAAGAAAAATTAATTGGGGGGACCCTTAAGCTTCGCCTTTAAGAGTTGAACGCGATAACGATATCCTGTTCTTAGTGCGTACTTCAATCACTTAGTGCATACTGTGTAATGGGTAGCATGCTTTAAACCACGAGCAATTATGTGCGTGAAATGTTTTCGAACTTTCTATGAACCCACTGCGTGGTCTTAAGGGAATACGCGCAGTAACGTGTGTGCCTTTTTTAATGGGTGGCCGGCTTTGGAACCACGATGTCATTATGATAGCCACATGTACTGACGCCCGATGGCAATGTACGCTTCTACCACGCAATATTACTGCGATATTACATGTTGTATAGCAACGCCTGTATACACGACGCGTGCGTTTGTAAAGCATGAATGTTATTTGCTCTGCATTTCGAAGCCAGAGGAAGTTATTTTCAATGTAATGACAAGCAGAAGCGTGGCTGTGCGTTAGAACACCTGCTTGCCCCATAGACGGCCTGGGTTCGATTCTCACTCAGGCCCGAAAATTTTTATTATTTATTTTATTTGCATCTGTCTCGATTTTTCGGTCACGGACAAGATAATGATTTTTCCGCTCACAACCAACGACGCCGACGCCGACACCGACGCCGATGCCGACGCCGGCATTTCTGCGAAACGAGCTCTTTAACGCTGTCGCGTTAAAATGTTTCATTTAGGTTCACCGATGCCACAGTTGTGCTGTTAAGTCATTCGTACTCGTCGGAATCATGCATCCTGAAACTGGGAAGCGCCGATGAGCCCGTAGACGGAGTCGGTCGCTGCGCTGGGCCTAAAACTTTGGTGGGAAATCATGGTGGTAGAATTGGATGGTAGAAGTGATACTTGGTGAGGCTTCTCTGGACTCATGCCGATGGTAAAAGATTGTGAATTTTAGCTTCGCACGCATCTTTACGGTTACCATAAAGTGCAGCTGAGGTAATGAGCGTGCAAGAATTTCCAGAGTTGCGTTTCTAGCGTGGTGATGTCAAGTGACGGCTGTTTTCTGGTCTACCCGTTTCAAGCTCTCATTTATTTCTATAATTGCGCGGCGATGTAACACATTTACTGTCGCTGTTTACAGCTACACTTCTAGACGTGTAAACATTGTAAACATCACAATACGGCACCACATCGCGGATGTCAAACCGATATAATTACGTGCACAAAATGTAAACATTCACAGATTCCGCACTCCGCAAAAACTGAGGTGGTATTTACGCCACATGAATAACAAAAAAGTGTGATAGAAACCGTAATGATCAGCGTTGGCTTCTTTGGACTGTAAACACATTTGTCTGCACATTTGACAGAGAAATGTTAAAAATAAAAGTGATTTCACATACCTGCGCCACGTGCATTTCCATCATACCAGCATGATCCACCATGTTTCCATTATGCCACCGTCATCCAGCTCGTTCACCAAGCCATCCACCAAAACATATTTTGCATCGCTACCATCAGCCAGCATTTTCCACTGTCACCATCACTGGCTCACCACTACCACCTCCATCTGCCACCATTTTTTCCACTCCCACCATCACCAGCCATTATAACCACCACAGCTTCCAGCTTATCCGCTATTATTACCACCACATCTACTATTGTTTCCACCATATCCTGCAACGATTCCAGCATCCACCAACCCGGGATTTTCAATAAGGATCAGAGGTCGCGGCTCCACCCAAGCTGTATTACACGAGCACGCAACAACCCGCACCATTCAGGCACCTCTAAAACATGAATGGACAGAAAACTTCCTTGACCAGCCTACGAGGACCGACTTCTAAGGTGCGGCATCCATTACGCTTGATCACAGAGAGACGCAAGCACCTCCTGCGAATGCAGCAAAGTTGTACGACTCTCTCACAAGGAAATGCATTCCTATACCAAGGCCTCTGAGAAGTCAGATTACAGGAGCTTACCATTCTCCCAGCCATTTTGGCATAGTTTGTTCAGAGTTCGGATCTGCGGCCACTACTTGCCATATATACTAGACATTCTCGTTTAAACTTCCAGTGCTCTTTATTTAATGCAAACCATTGTTCTCTTCCAATACTCTTGAGCATGTCTTCGATTTGGCATAATAATTTTTAGATCCACCATTTTATTCGGCTGGTCTATTTCCTCAATCATGCTCTGCAATTCGTACAAACCATTAATCAGTAAGGTTATGTAACGAAGCGCGTCACTGCAGTAAACTATGTAAACTACTAAACTATGTTTCTCCCCATTTGGAATGTCTGCGTGCATTGTTACTACGCCAAAACTACTGCCTACTGTGGCTAACGTTTTGGAACCACGCTGCTGATCTCATGCTCGTCACCCTGGATTCTAGTGGCGTGTGAATACAGGAATTGTTACATGTAGATAGGTGTTGCAAGAGATTAGACTCACATTCGGTTTCAGAATTAACTGTTAAGAGTTGTTCAATGTTCATTTTGGGCACATATATAAGGGAAATAACACCTAGAAGAGTTGCTTGTTGGGCAAGTTGGTACATACTGAGTAAAATACAAAAGCCACACAAAACGTCGAAAACGACGAAATCGGAAAAAACGGAGCAGTAGAAACTCTGCTCTCTGTACCTGTTTCTACTGCTCCGTTTTTTCCGATTTCGTCGTTTTCGACGTTTTGTGTGGCTTTTGTATTTTACTCAAATAACGCCTACAGCCTCGCGGGACACGTAACGATGAATGCGATGACTCTTCGAAATTGCTCTTCCGCAGCATAGCTGCCGTTGCACCGCAGATGAAGCAGTTCCGCAGGATGCGACTCGTAACTACCACTAAGCAATTTCTAAAGGTAAGATGGGTAATTTTAAGGCCTTGTTTTTCTTTGTTAGAGACAATATCAATGAGAACCAACAGACAACCAAGGCAAGAATAGTATAGGGCATGTTATTTGTCATAATGATCGGAAACGGGAGGAAAGTAAAGTGGACGAAAAAATAACTTGCTGCTGGCTGGGACCCAACCATGACCTTCAAATAGCGCGTCCGATGCTCTACCAACTCATTCTACCGTCCACTTTATGGGGTATATATGCGCATTTAAACCTGGGAGTCTAAGTCGGCGCCGCAAGTAATCATGACGGCGAGTGCAAACACTCTTCTTCTGCTTGCTGGCGTTCCGAAGCACGTGATGTTTTTCACGAGCTGCCAGCTGACCAATAATCCCTCGCATACTGCCTGAAGGCATACAATGTGGCAGAACAATATTCGGACGAATAAACAAAAAAGGGGAATTTTAAGGGTGCATTTTCTTTTGCTAGACACAACATTAATTAACCTCAGCTGCCACCTCGCGAAAAAATCACGTGCTTCCCGACACCAGCAAGCACATGAGTGTTTCACACTCGACGTCACGGCTACTAGTGGCGCTAACACTCCCAGTTGGAAATGCACATATATGCCCCATAGTGTGCACGGGGAATGACCGCCGCTGTAGCTCACTTGGTAAAGCATCGGACGTGTTATTCGAAGGTCACAGGTTTGGTCCCTGCCAGCGATAAGGTTTGGTCCTTGCCATCTTTTTGTCCACTTCACATTTCCATCAAAATTAATAGAAATAACATCCCCCCATAATTTCCTTGGTGTTTTTGTCTGTTATTTCTGAATATGACATTTCAGAAATCCTCAGATAATTGAATTATTCCTCAGATAATTGAATGTAGAACATGTTTCCGGGGTAAATATACCACCAGCACGTCTGCTCGGGTGATCTGCTCTTAGCACTTTGTCAACAGAAACACAGTCGCGCGCATATTGCAGGACGCTAATGAAGTTTGTTCCTTCTTTCAATCTCTGCAAAGGAATACTCATTTCTTAACAGGTGTCAAACCTATAGAGTGAGTATTTAATAGATTCTGCAAGCTTCCGTCTCTTCGTACATATACCGGATTTTCCAGACAAAACACTACTTTCCACAAATTCTTGGTAAAAATAATAGCGTTTTCACTGCAGCTAACCACTGCGGTGTCTCGGTATACGGTACATATGGTAGCTAAGCGTGATCTCGCAGGGTTGATGCCTGGGCATTTTGTACCAGTACATGTCTACGATGCAAGCACAATCTGACCCTTAATTAGGTGAGGAAGAGGAGCCCATACCTAGGCAAGAATTCATGTGGACGCGCTTTCCCGTATGACAATAATCCTAAAGCTATGTAGCTTTGACATGCCCAGACCAATAATTGTGGGCTGGGCTTATCCCATGACGACAAAAATTCAGAACGCTAGCGAAAGTGACGGGCACTTCCGCTACACAGAATTGTGGCTCTCTGTACACTGTTTCAAGTATGTAGGTCTTAGTACGCACACGCGTGTACAAATGACACAAGACCATAATATCCGCTGATATTTTATGACAGCTTTCACTTTCCCATATGCCGTATCCTCAGCCACCATAAATACGTCTCAACTTTAAGTAAAACTACACAGGTCTGTTTGCTGCCATCTGCACACTACCAGGCGGTCATCAATATAGCCGTGTCCCCTTGTCCTGCACTCTTTATGCACCCTAAAAAAATTAGGTGCTGGTGGAAGCCAACCTTACACTTGGATTTCAGGTCTTAAGATGATCTTTTCAATCTTTCAACGCAGTGCCGGCGTTCTTACCTTGACAGATGTGGACGGGCATGTATTAGCTCGAGATCAGTGAAGACGCTGTTGTTTGGCCTACTGCAATAAACAAACCTTCTTTTTTCGTGGTATGATCGTATGCTGTATTATCAGGCACCTTGGTTATTAAAGTGAGGGATAAATAATCGGGAAGTGTCGGCCTTGTTGCAGCAACACAATGAAATCGAAGGAAAACT
>JALIZH010003579.1:0-19713 GCA_030522465.1 Rhipicephalus appendiculatus
ATTTTCTCGATGAGTACGGAAGTCCGGTACTTATTTTACATAAGAGCAGTGTAAAAGCAGCAATTTTCGTCATTCGCTACTTCCTTCACAATGTGACCACGGCTCCCTTGTCTTAAGCCGAAACATGCTCTATCCCTTATTACGTACCGTCGGCACCGTAACACCACCATCATGCGGACCACGGCTGAAGCTGTTCATCTTCAGCCGCTTCAACCATGTTTGATTTTTGCAACATTGCACGTGCATTGCTCGAAATCGAAACGAAGCTACTGCGTTCGAATTCAATGTGGACGAAAGCGTGGTCGCTAATGACACGATCATAGCGTCCACGCAGTTCTGCTCTATCCAGAGTCGAAATGAAACTGCTGAACGCCTCAACTTCTGCTAAATGAACCCGACTTGCTAATGCACAATCATGAATGGCGACAAAGCAATTCTGAAGGTAACGGCGAAAACAAAACTACTGCTTGTCGCAGCTTTGACTCCAGTAGCTATCGACGCGATCATAGATAGAGCACATGCAGTTCGCGTGCGCCGGGTGGAATCGAAAACAAAACAACTTTGCAGCAGTGAGCAGTCACTGAAGCCTTGGTCGCCAATAACGCGATTGTATTAAGATTGTGGATGGCGAACACGCCTGTTAGGGGCGAAGCCCCTTAAGGTCTAGGCTTGTCCGTTGTGTGTTGTCCGTTGTCCGGCACAGCACATGCAAGGTACCCACTATTCGCCCACCGTATGTCTGTCACGGCACAGCACATGCAAGGTACCCACAGTAACTTTCATGAAGTAGGGAAGCACCCAGTATGCCACTATGCCATTTGTCATTCTGCTGATAAGCGAGGTATTCACTACACATCTGTAAGGCATTACGTACACTTTCTGCTGTGGCTGATGACGATGAAGACTAAGCGCGTTCCAGACCACACATTCTCTTTCTGCCATCACGGCACCGCACATGCAAGGTACCCACTATACGTCATGACGATGACGATGAAGAATAAGGTGTTCCAGACCACACATTCTCTTTCTACCATGGATGAAAACGATCGTGAAAGCGCTCCCGCCCGCGAAAGGCAAAACGGCAACTCCGACAACAAGCTGCTACCCCGGTGTTTAGGGCGCCGGAAGCGGCGGCTCAACGGCAAAAACACATTGTATATATCCATAGCTCGGCAAAACTTGTGGAGCTCACTGAAACTCACTCATGAAATATATCTAGAGCTTTGGACTCACTCGGACTCAGACTCACAATTTTTCTGAGCCGGACTCACTCGGACACACACTCACAAAAATTTTCTCCAAGCGGACTCACTCAGGCTCAAACTCACCGAAACATTACTCACCCGGACTCACTAAGACTCAGACTCACGGCTCGATCTGAGTCTGAGTGAGTCCGAGTGAGTCGACTGATGAGTCCTATCGTGTTTAGAACACACAGGAACGATGCATCCGATGCCTGAACATCATCTTCTTTATTCAATGTCCCCACGCGCTCATCCTCATCTTCTTTCATATACATTTCCCCGGTTGATTAAAAAAAAACTATCGCTTGCGTAGCGCATAGTCCCTGAGCTTCAATGGAGTTTTTTAGGGGCGAAGCTCCTTAGGGTGTGGGTCGTTCCCTCCTCTGTAGTAGTAGTATGTATGTAGCCCCCCTCTATTTTATGAATTACTCAAAAGATGACGTTGTGTGTATATGTCCTTGGAAATAATATCACTAGATGGCGTTAGTGGTTTTAGGGGCGAAGTTCCTTAGGGTGTGGGTCGTTCCCTTGAAAATAATATCACTACATAGCGTTAGTGGTTTTCGTATAGTTGACGATTAAAGAGGATAGATGGCGCTGTTATAATTGGGATCATCGGGCCGACGCGGTACTCGGAGTCGAGCACCAGAGGTGGACTCCATCGTGATCAACGGTGAGGTGAACTTCACCAGAGAGGAGGTAGTCAGCTCCACAGTGCTCTCGTGTTAGTCGCATGCAAAACCAGGGCAGCCGGTATCTGCGGAGCATGCGGCGGCTCCGGTACTCATGGCGGCACAACCCATAGCCAAGGACGCGTGGCTTTCACAACTCACAGCAGCGTTCGGTGGCGATGCATGCGGAGGCGAGGCGTTGCGTCGAGCACTGGTGTGGACTCCG
Organism: Rhipicephalus appendiculatus; assembly: GCA_030522465.1. Taxonomy (NCBI): domain Eukaryota; kingdom Metazoa; phylum Arthropoda; class Arachnida; order Ixodida; family Ixodidae; genus Rhipicephalus; species Rhipicephalus appendiculatus. The sequence continues at coordinate 2,142 of JALIZH010003579.1, forward strand.
GCGTCTGAGTAGGTGGCATCGTCTTCCTCTGCCGTGGAACGCGAACTGGCTGGGAGGCTGAGGCTGGGAGCGCCCGGAACACAAGTCGGCGACGCTCGTGCCCAGCTCACGATCGAACACCCAGGATCATGCAAAGACGTGACACGTGTTGTCACGTCTTTGCATGATCGAGTGGGCAATGTACGGGGGGATTCACGGTTACCCGAATGATCCCTCCGAGCTTCGGCCACTCACCATCATTAACTTCGTGGATATACTGTGATTTTTTTACGCGTCCGCTCTTCCGTGGTGGATGACCGGTCACTTTGTCCTGCAGTGAAGATGGCTCTGAACTTGATTCACTGTTGGCTTGTGCTGCTATCTCTTGCCGTGACGTAAGTGGACAGTCGGCATGCTGTTCACTCGCAGGTGCACTACCTTGAAGAGGCTTGTCCGGCAGGGGTAGATTCCAATCCAGAATACCAGGCCGACTGCTTCTCAGCTTCTCTGCAGCTTCTGGTTGTATCGCTTGAAATATGGAAGCGTTCCACACTCGACCGTCTTCCAAAAGAAATGAGGCTGGCCCTCGTTGCTCAATGATCTTCTTCGGTTCCGAGAAGTGCGAGGATATTTTCCCGTGAACCGACGACTTCCTCATGCGGACGTAGTCACCGACGGCAAAGTGTCTAGTCCGGGCTCCACGACGGCAGTCTGTGTAAAGTTTGGAAGAAGCTTTGTTTTGTCTGACACGCTGACGCAGCCGTTTCATCGACTCTGCTGGCTTTTCGCGAAATGACGGATCCGGTAATCCAATGATGCTTAATCGTGTTCGTGGCAGTCGTCCGTGCAGGAGAACGGCGGGTGCAACTCCCGTTGTGGCATGAGGTGTGCAGTGGTAGACGCCCAAATAGTCCGTCAAGGCGACACGGATATCACGCCGCTCGTATACTGCCATCTGGACAACAGACTTGAGGACTCTGGATGGATGGATGGAAACAACTTTATTGAAAGTCCGGCGATGTTTAACCCGGGCTCAGGTCTCCCCATGAGGGGACTTCGAGGCCTTGCCTCAACGCCGCCTCGCGGGCCCGCTGGACTGCCCATTCTTGTGTCTTGAAGTTGGAGCTGCGCAGAGCGGCTTCCCACTTCGACGCGAGAGCATCCGGAGCTACTGCCATTTTAGCTGCTGTAACAGGGCACTCCCATAACATGTGTGGGAGCGTCGCTCTAGTTGCCTGACATAATTTGCAAGTGGCATTCGGGTACTGCGCGGGGGAAAATGTGCCGCATTCGCACCGGACTGGGGAAGGTGTGTGTCTGCAGCTGTCGCCAGACGACTGCCTGGCGTCGTTTCAGCTTGGGGTGAGGTGGGACTTTTCTACGAGCCCGTTTGCTTGCGGGTGGTGAACAGAAGAAAAGCAACAGAAGAAAAGCAACGTGGCGTATGCCACGTTCCCGAAGAAACTCCTCAAATTCAGCCGAGCTGAACTATGGTCCGTGGTCAGAAACTATTTCACTCGGGTAGCCATCACGAGCAAACACTTGTAGCAGGAAGTTCTTGACCGTCGCCGTAGAAACTTGTCTTGAAAAAAATATTTCTGGCCATTTGCTGTGATAATCAATAAGCGTTACTGCATAACGGCAATTGATGGGAGCTTGCTCAAATGGACCAATAATATCAATGGCAATTTTCTCCCAAGCCTTGTCAGGGAAAATTACTGGCTGCATAGGGGCTGCAGTTGGCCGTGCAGATTTATCACATGACTGGCAAACAACACGTGTTTTAACCAATTGCTCTACATGGTCATCCATTCGAGGCCACCAGTACAGCTCTCGCAGTCGGCTTTTCGTGCGACTGATCCCCGGGTGTGATTCATGGGCGACTTCCATAAACTGACGAGTAAAGGCTGGTTCACACCGGCGACTAGCACCGGTCGCGCGACCAAGTCATACCCCTGTCACACGGGCACCCGCGAACTTCGTTTAACTCCCCTCGTCGTTATGTCAACGGAGATGCGGTCCGTGTCACACGGCCTCCCTTACGCCAAGGAAGATAAACGGAGCGTTTCGCAAACGAAGTTCGGCATTCTCCGTTAACGTCCGAACGAAGTACTCTCGTTCCCAGTAGTCTGTAGGCCAGAAAAAAACTCCGAGCACTAAATTGTCGCAGTCAGAACAATAATACATTTTGGGAATATTAAACGTGCTTTTGTTGCTTTACGCATTCATAACGTACGTTTTTTTTAGTATTTATACGCACGCCAGAGTGCAGCTACTCTCCACACCAATGCCCTTGTCTTTCAGCGTGCCTGGCGCGCCACCATTGAAAAATATTTCGTCCGTGCGTGTGGTTGTTGTTGCAGTGTTTGCGTTTGCTCGTGTCGGCATGACAGGAATCAGTGCAACGCTATCGCGTTGAGCGTCATGCTGTTCGCAACGAAACGGTGTCTTATAGCGCGCACATTGGCTCTATCCATGGAGCCGATCGACGCCATTACCAATGCAATATCGAACAACTTCTTCACGTCTTCCACTTGGTCACTCATGATCGAAGACACAGAACAATATGTGAGCTCACGAGGCAATGAACTTTTGTATGCGGGCTACAAAACTACCAGTCGTCGAGCACGGCACATCCAGTAAACAAGCATGTTAGGCATAAGGTGGCCAGCGTGGCTGTCACCATCGCTACATTTAGCGAATGCGTTTTCATTTGAAACAATTTTTAATGCTTTTTTCGCTTCAGACCTACTTAATAATATTTTGTTGTAAAAACCGCTTAACGAAGATTCTCAAAAGATAAACTAGAGGTGCAATTGGGATACTTCTGCGAAAATCAAACAGCGCCGACTGCGCCGCTCGCGGCAACGGTTACAACCTTGTCGTTGCCGTGTGACACTGCCGCAACTCCGTAGCCGTCGAACTTCCTAACACAGTTTTACGTACACGGAGTTTAACGAAGTTCGCGGGTGCCCGTGTGACAGGGGTATTAGTCGCTTTGCGAATGGTCGCAAACAGTCGCAAACAGTCGCTTCGGTCGCAAAGCGACTGCTTTTGCTCAGTCGCTCGCTGCGCGACTTTTCAGTCGCGCGACTGCAGTCGCAGGACGGCTGGAACCAATCAGCGAAGCCCAGAAGTGACGTCAGCATTTGTTTACAACCGGGCTCGTCGCTTTTTCTTTTTTTTTATTGCGCTCCCTTGGCTCGCTGATAACGAGATCCGGACGTTACTATCTAGGTTTGCCACTTCCGGTCGCTCGCATGCAGCCTCTGCCGGTGTGAACATCGGCCGCTTTCAGTCGCTTTTTTGGTCGTCAGTCGCAAATGGTCGCGCTACCGGTGCTAGTCGCCGGTGTGAATCAGCCTTAAGGCTACTTGGAACTACGATCCTTTCACCACGGTAAAGCAAGTCGTGCACAATGGATAGCTCTGTACGGACATGAAAACACGGCATTAGCTCCGCTTCCAAAGATTTTTTTTCAAGCCAAGATGACAAAACAAAAGTCATGACTTTAGCAATTATATTGTCAGATGCACTCTCTGCTTGTAATTCTGCCATGGTTAACATCGGAGAAAGGAGGCAAACAAACTCATCTTCAGCAATCTGATTGGTTTCTCCAGGCAAAGGCAGTCGAGAGAGTGCATCAGCCACCACATTATCACTTCCCTTGCGGTACTCTATGGTGTAGTTGTAACAAAGCAGTCACGCTGACCAACGTGAAATGCGCAGTGGCCGATGTCCAACACCCTTAGTTGACAACAAGGTGACAAGGGCACTGTGGTCAGTTCGCAAAACGAAGGGGCGACCCCAAAGGTACACGTGCCAGTGCTCACAGGCCCAAACGCATGCTAAGGCTTCACGTTCGCCTGCAGAGTAATTTATTTCTTGTGGGCTCAAGGTGCGGGAGGCAAAGGCAACCGTCTGCAGAATTCCCATGTTGTCTTGTTGCAGCACAGCGCCTAGTCTATATCCGGAGGCATCGGTCGTGACGATGACGGGAAGGTTCGGGTCAAAGAAGTGTAAAACCTTGCAAGTGGTCAGCAGCGATTTTAAACGGACGAAACTCTCTTCGGCAGCTGACGTCCAAGCAAATGGTTCATTGCCTCGAAGCAATGTCCGTAAAGGTTCCACAACATCCGAAAAATGGGGCACGAACTTGGAGTAAAATCCCGCCAGACCAAGCAGGGAACGAAGTTCATTTATGTTTGAAGGCACCGGAGCTTCTTTCATCGCTTGGATAGATGACACTAGTGGAAAGAGTCCCTTGCCGTTCACGACATGTCCCAGGAACGTGAGTTCCGTGACGTCGAAAAAGCACTTGTGGTTCAGTTTCAGGCCCGCTTTAGAAAGTCGTTGCAAAACGGCGCGAAGATTTGCAAGATGGTCTACTCGAGAACGACCGTAGACCATAATGTCGTATATGTAAAAAAGTACACCTTTGCACCATTTCAGTATGAGATGCATCATCTTCTGAAATGCTGACGGGGCTGAAGCCAAGCCGAAGCATACTCTCTTAAACTGAAAAAGCCCATCGTGCGTAATGAAAGTAGTCAGATCACGACTCTCAGGATCGAGTTCCAGTTGATGGTAAGCAGACGCCAAATCCAGCTTCGAGAATCGCTTGGCGCCAGCTAAGCTGTGTAGCAGCTCGTCTGTCTGTGGTAGTGGAAAGCTATCAACAATTATAGCTTTATTGGGCTCTCGCAGATCAACACACATTCGTACTGAGCCATCCTTTTTCAGAACAACCACTATAGGGAAACCCACTGAGACGCGTCAACGCGCTCGATTATGTCTTGGGCTTCAAGTTTCTGCAGCTCAGCCGACACCTGCTCACGAAGGGTAAAGGGCAGCCGTCGTAGCTTGCTGGCAATGGGTGGAACGGACTCACGAACCTTAACTTTGTGTTTGAATCCGTTGGCAAGTCCGAGCTGTTTGTCAAAGAGATGTTCGTATTCTGAACGTAGCTCACTTGGCAATATAGGAGTGCTGGAGGTCAATGCAAGGAACTGAAGCGATTTACCTTCAATTTTCATCTGTAGTGCCGCACTGGCGTCTAAGCACAATACAGTAGTGCCTTTAGATACAACATACAGAAGAATGCAAGCTCTTCTGTCTTGAAACACAGCTGAAGCAACAAAACATCCTTGAACTCTTATCTTTGACATGGAGTAGTCGAAAAGCTGCACTGAGGTAGGCTTCAAGGGGCAAGTGCTTGCAAAAAAATACTGATGATATAGTTCTTCAGCCAAATTAGTGACAGAAGATCCCGTATCAACTAGAAACGAGATAGTGCGACCTTCCACTCCAACGGATGCGTAAATGCCATGCTTGTGTCCCTTGACAACACAAACTGTTTTTCCGCTACACTGTGAGCTAGTGTCGTCATCGTCATCAACTTGTCGAACTTTCGCTGAATAGTCAGATGACCTACCCATAAAATCTAAGTGCCCAATCTTCTCGCAGCGACGACCCCTACGCTTGCGAGCCTTACATGCCGAACTGTTTGCAAGGTGATCGGTCGCCCTACAACGATAACAAGCTTGAAGGTTCGTGGTGCCTTGTACAGGATACTCCAATCCTTTCCTTTTGTACTTATCAAATTTGTACGTTCATTTGATTGTTCTGGAGACCGAGAAGAGCTCTGCACTTTTTTAACGTGACGAACTGAGGCATCGTCGCAAAATTCTTTAGCTTGGCTCACAGCTTGTTCGTATTGAGTAGCGATTGTGATAGCTCTTGAGAGCGTCAATGAGGAGCCTTCAAAAAGTTACCGCTCACGTAACTGATGATTCGTAGTCTTCGAGACGAGCTGATCACGTAACATCTCATCAGCGAGGCTTCCAAAATTACAGTCAGCAATGAGGATTCGCAAAGCAGTGACGTATTCTTCCACTGTCTCACCTGCATGCTGAGCACGGCGACTGAACCGCTGTCGAGCCACGATGACGTTGACTGACCGCTCGAAATGGTCCGAAAGCAAGGCAGTTGCAGAGTCATACGCGTCGTGTGTCGACTCGGTGTCACTTGTACTCGAAGGGCTGGCAACAGTAGTGGTAGCAGAGCCAGACTGCAAGTCCGCTGGCTTTAGTGTAGAGAAAATCCGCTGCCCCTCCATGCCAAGACAGGTGAGCACGATCGCTTTTCGGCGTTCCGCTGGAAGATCTGATGCTCCGAAAGCCACCATGTACGTCTGGAAGGCCTGCTTCCACTGGTCCCATGGGACATCCGGATGACCACGCGAAGGCAGGAAAGGCGGTGGTGGTTGTAATCCCGGAATGCTCATTGTGATGATGCAGCAGAAATCACCACGAACCTTGTTCTTGCATGGGTCGAAATCTGGTCGCCAATATGTTGTATTTAGAACACACAGGAACGATGCACCGTTGGTTTGTTTTGGTTTTCCTATTGATCTATGGCACGTACCCACTCTGGGGGATGGGCCAAGAATGCGTTGTTGAAACTTAGAAAGTTATTCGAAAAATATTAATTGGTTAAATAATATTATAAAAAAAAAGAAGACGAGAAGAAATGGCAATAATAAGTAATACATCCAATTTAGACTTCAGAAATTATGCTGTTGAGCTCGTGTTCCAGACTGCCGTATTCACTTGTCGTAATACTTTTGATTTGATGAGATTAGTTAGATTTTACCGCATTTTAATAACGAGTATTTTTGAAGGCAAGATTCAAATGGTACACGTTTAGTGGTTTGCATGAAATTACACACGGCATCGAAGGCATCCCTATGGCAGTATCCCAACCCTGAGGCACCAAAGCTTAGCACAATGTCCTCAGTTAAGTTTAAGCTAATTTTGGAAAGTGGAGAAATGAGCAGTCGTGTTCTAATAAGTGAATATCTGCGACATGACAAAAAGTAATGTGCAATATTTTCTAATTCTCCGCAGAATTGGCATAGGGGCGATATCGTCAGACCAGCTCTGTGTAAGTATAAGTTTAATGGGGGGGGGACACGGCATCGAAATCTGGTGATTGTAACTTCAGATTGTCTTGACCGATGCCTGAACATCATCTTTATTCAATGTCCCCACGCGCTCATCCTCATCTTCTTTCATATACAACAAGTCCGTTAGGCTAGAATTATCTTTTTCGACCACGGTGTCAATGCTCTATAACACCAATATATCACGTAATCGGTGCTCTTCTTGGCGTCCTTTAATATAGTACCTTCGAATACGAGTTATGAGTGCTCGTAAACAGCCAGGTCATTTTTCTTGAAAGAGATGACAACATAAGATATATTTATCAAAAACTTCCTGGAAGAGTTGGCAAGGGGCGGGGGGGGGGGGGTCAAGACACTTTCCTACGTAATTCGCGCCTCTGATCAATAAATATTGAAATTGTGTATGAAAGACACTGCTTTGGAATACGTGTGAGTAAACGTGAGTACAAATGTGAATGCAGGCGAGGCTGATAGTAATGCTTAAGATGAGTAGTTATGACCATAGGTCAGCAAAAAAAAAAGTGGAACTCACTCATACTCACTCAAGAAATATATCTTGCGCTTTGGACTCACTCGGAGTCAGACTGACCAAAATTTTCCTGAACCGAACTCACTCGGACTCAAAATCACGAAAAATTTCTTCAACCGGACCCACTCGGACTCAAACTCACCAAAATATTACTCACCCGGACTCACTCAGACTCAGACTCACGACTCGTTCTGAGTCTGAGTGAGTCCGAGTGAGTCCACTGATGAGTGAGTTCGCCGACCTATGTGTATATCCGTACACACGCGTTGTCACTAGGGATGCAGAACTATCGATGGCACTAACGCTACTATCGATAGTTCTGTACTATCGAACTATCGATGGTAAAAGAAACTATCGATAGCGCTATCGATAGTTTATACTATCGATAGTTTTATGCTACGACTGTTAGTATAAAATCAACCGCGCGAAATCATTCCAGCTTTAAATTGATTCCTTGAGTGTGTGGAGCAGGAGGAGCATGCTGAAGGGCACAAATGTTGACATGCTTGCGCTTCTTCACCATTATTTTTGGCTGACACATGACAATTAAGTTGAATTATTGAGGTGTACAGGAAACGAGACAGTTACAAGTGACGGTACAGTGCGGCTTCAAATTTATATCGCATTTCGTAATTTTGAAGTCAAAATATGAAGAAATAGGTTTGTTAACTGTAAGGTACAAGTGCTTGCTTTTGAATATGAATTTATTGATGGACCTACTGCCGCATTTTCTCTACTGGAATACTTATTTCGCCAAAAAATTTTGCCCCGGCCGCCAACAGCAAACTTATTCAAAGCACTATTGATACTATTGATAGTAATGCCGGTAGTAATACTACCGACATTACTACTACTGACAGTACTATCGACTGCACTATCAATAATAGTATCGATAGTTGTACTATCGATAGTTTCTGTACACTATCGATAGTTCAAAAGAAACTATCGATGTTATCGATAGTCAATTTTCCGATAGTTCTGCATCACTAGTTGTCACTCATTTACATGCTCGAGTGGTCAATGTCACAAGCGATTTACGGTAAGAACGATCCGCAGTGCTTCGCCCACTCGGCAGGATTCACTTCGTGGAGATGCCTAGATCTTTTGAAAGCCCGCGGCCATTTTGGGTTTCTCGCGAACGCCGTTCTCGCTCCTTTGCGTCGCACATTCGAGGCACTTCGTGCTTATCGCCCCGTAAGGATCGTCCGAGTTAACCGGGTCGCGACTAAATGTGACCGAATAAACGAGAGTTGGATGACATGTGCTTGCCCGTAACAGAGAACACGTCCTAATCATCCAGTTTTCCCAATTAAGGTGGATCGCATTAGTGAGCTTATATAACTGTTGTATCAGGAGCACATGCATAAATCATTCTAAATGAGATTCGCTTTCCTGCTCTAAGCACCCGTTCTTTCACGCCTCTGTTACTTTAAATTCGCGTGAAACCACCATGGCTGCACGCAACGAGAATGGCGTGAGTGTTTCCGGCGCAATTGTCGCGTGACGTGACATACACGAGATGAAAACGCGCCGCTGCGCCATCACCAACGCAGTCCAGTCGGCAGTTACTTTTCGGACAACACCGCGCTGAGAAGCAGCAATTTCTTTAGGTCCAGAAAATACGCTTAAGACGCTACACTGAGCGTGTTTCAGGCACGCTCAGTACCTAAGCACGCTCAGTGCCTGCAGGCACTGAGCGTGCACTCAAGAATAAGCAGGCACTGAAGCACGCTCAGTGCCTGCTCGTTGACTGTATACTCTGAGCGTGCTTCAAGCACGCTCTGAATAGTGAACTAGAAGAAGAATGGGGCAGCAGGAGGGGGGAGCCGAAAACGCCAGAATCAGAATAGAAATAACCTCTTCAGCGGCGCTAGCGTTTGTGTACACAACTTGTTTGCGCTAGTTGTGTCAACTTGTGGCGAAGAGAGAGCAGGATACATTGCTCATTGGATGAAATGAACCTTCTATATAGTCAATATGTCTTGACTTAACTTCAGTGTGCTGCGTATAACTGTAATCAATCACTTTGGTAAAGGTACTGCGATGTTCGACGAGTCGTTCGAAGTGCCACGCTTCAGGACCAAAATGAAAAGTACTACGTCTCTTTTCCCGAAATCAGTTCAACCAAAAACTACTTGCGCGTACATTTGGAGCATGTGATATCATTCTTTTCATGTCAAAATGGAACGCGACTGACTGCAGAAAAAATTAAATACTTTATTACATATTAATTACAATTAATGACTGACACTCACACAAAGCAACACACTGCTTCATTTTTTTTCTTGGAACGTAATATTGAATGCCTCAAAATTATGCTATGTGAATTAGACGCATTCGGAGACAGGGCATCAGAATTTACCCCTGAAGGGGATAATGTCCTAATAACCCCTTCAGGCGCAACGCGCACATATTGTCACGTGGTCGTGACGTCGACGAAGGCAACAGTCGGCGTTAAAAGAAAGGAACTCTTTATTAGGCCGAACTTGTGGCCAAGAAACTGAAAGTCAGGCTACAGCAATGCACACTGGCACTGAAAGCGGCGAACAGAGCGTCGGCCGTTGATAATCTGAACATCGTTGGAGCGCGCCGGCTTTTATGCATCACGCGTCGAACATTCTAGCCTTATCACTGGTCATCGCGCACGCTCTGGAATAATCTCGAGTGGTCGCGTCTTGCGCTCAATCTTAACAAAACGATCTACAATAATCGCGAAGGTTGTAGAACAATAAAGCGCGGTTTGAGTTGAGCTTTGGTGACGGTCTTTGTGGGCGAAAACCGAATACAACAAAAGTGAAAATAAGAATAGCGCGTGGCAATGCCCCCCTCTGAAAAAGCATCGTCCCGATGCTTAAAAAAAGAACACAGGGGAAAATGCATGCAACAATAAATCACAACAATAAAGAAAGAGAGTATAATAATTAAGCAATAAGTGCAGTCCTCAGGTTTGCTAACGCGCGTAATACGGCTTGAGGCGCACGACATGGACGACTTCGGGTCGCGCACGGCGCCGTTGAGAGTTCGTTATGCCGTCCGGGACGACCTCGTAGTCCAGAGACCCGAGACGTCGAAGCACCTTGTACGGCCCGAAGTATCGCCGAAGAAGTTTTTCACTAAGTCCACGTCGGCGTATCGGCGTCCACACCCAAACGCGGTCGCCGGGCTGGTATTCCACGAAGCGTCGTCGAAGATTGTAGCGGCGGCTGTCAGTCGTCTGCTGATTCTTGATCCGCAGGCGGGCGAGCTGTCGTGCTTCTTCGGCGCGCTGTAGGTAGGTGGTCACGTCGATGTTTTCTTCGTCCGTCACATTTGGTAACATGGCGTCGAGTGTCGTTGCCGGGCTCCGTGCGTAGACCAACTTGTATGGCGTCATCTGCGTCGTTTCTTGCACGGCCGTGTTGTATGCGAAGGTCACGTACGGAAGGATGGCGTCCCACGTCTTGTGTTCGACGTCGACGTACATGGCCAGCATGTCGGCGATGGTCTTATTTAGACGCTCGGTCAGGCCGTTGGTCTGTGGGTGGTACGCGGTGGTTCGGCGGTGGCTTGTGTGGCTGTATGCCAAGATCGCCTGGGTTAGGTCAGCCGTAAACGCCGTACCTCTGTCGGTGATGAGAACCTCTGGGGCGCCGTGTCGAAGGACGATGTTCTCAACGAAGAACTTGGCTACCTCGGCGGCACTGCCTTTGGGCAGGGCTTTTGTTTCGGCGTAGCGGGTGAGGTAGTCGGTGGCTACGACGATCCATTTATTTCCGCAAGTCGACGTTGGGAACGGCCCCAGGAGGTCCATCCCGATCTGCTGGAACGGTCGTTGAGGAGGCTGGATCGGCTGAAGGAAGCCTGCTGGTCTTGTGGGCGGTGTCTTCCGTCGCTGACAGTCTCGGCACGTCCTTACGTAGCGAGCGACGTCGGCGGCAAGGCGCGGCCAGTAGTACTTTTCCTGTACTCTGGCGAGCGTGCGGGAAAGTCCGAGGTGTCCAGCCGTCGGGTCGTCGTGTAGAGCCTGCAGGATTTCTGGTCGCAATGCTGAAGGCACGACGAGGAGGTAGTTTGCTCGAAGTGGCGAGAAATTCTTCTTTATGAGAACGCCGTTTCGCAAGAAAAACGACGCGAGTCCTCGCTTGAATGCCTTTGGAGCAATGGCGGTCTTGCCTTCGAGGTACTCCACGAGGCCTCTGAGTTCCAGGTCGGCTCGCTGTCGTTCGGCGAAATCATCGGCACTTATGGTTCCCAAGAAGAAGTCGTCCTCCTGGTCATCCTGCGGCGGCGGGTCAACGGGGGGCGCGAGACAAGCAGTCGGCGTCAGAGTGTTTTCGTCCGGACTTGTAAACGACGGTAACGTCGAATTCTTGAAGTCTCAGACTCCATCTTGCGAGACGACCTGAAGGGTCCTTCAGGTTAGCTAGCCAACACAAGGCGTGGTGGTCGCTCACAACTTTGAAGGGCCTGCCGTAGAGGTAGGGGCGAAACTTTGACGTTGCCCAGATGATGGCAAGGCACTCCTTTTCTGTTGTGGAATAGTTGGCTTCTGCCTTGGATAGCGACCGGCTAGCATAACTGATAACCCTTTCCACGCCGGCAGTTCTCTGGACAAGAACGGCGCCGAGTCCTACGCTGCTTGCGTCGGTGTGGATTTCCGTGTCGGCGTGTTCGTCGAAATGCGCAAGTATTGGAGGCGTCTGCAGGCGTCGTTTCAATTCTTGAAATGCTTCAACTTGCGCCGCTCCCCACTTGAATTCCACGTCGTTTTTCGTGAGCTGAGTTAGTGGCTCGGCGATGCGCGAAAATCCCTTGACGAAGCGTCGATAATAGGCGCACAAGCCGAGAAATCGGCGTACGGCTTTCTTGTCGGTGGGCGGCGGGAAGGCAGCAATGGCAGCTGTTTTCCGTGGGTCGGGGCGAACTCCAGACTTGTTGATGACGTGACCCAAGAACAGAAGTTCCTCGTATGCGAAGCGGCACTTTTCTGGCTTCAGGGTGAGTCCGGATGCCTTGATTGCTTGAAGTACAGCCTGAAGGCGCCGGAGATGCTCGTCGAAGTTTGATGAAAATACAACGACGTCGTCCAAGTAAACAAGGCAGGTCTGCCACTTTAAGCCGGCGAGTACAGAGTCCATAACACGTTGGAACGTCGCAGGTGCCGAGCAAAGACCGAAGGGCATGACCTTGAACTCGAAGAGGCCGTCTGGTGTGATGAAGGCAGTCTTCTCTCGGTCTCTCTCGTCGACCTCTATTTGCCAATAGCCTGTCTTGAGGTCCATCGACGAAAAGTACTGCGCGCTGTGGAGTCGATCCAGGGTGTCGTCTATACGTGGGAGAGGATACACGTCCTTCTTCGTGATCTTGTTCAGGTGGCGATAATCGACGCAGAAACGCAGGGTTCCGTCCTTCTTCTTCACTAACACCACGGGTGACGCCCAAGGACTCTTGGAAGGCTGGATGATGTTGTCGCGTAGCATTTCGTCGACTTGTTGCTTTACGGCCTCGCGTTCTCGCGTTGAAACTCGGTACGGGCTCTGGCGGAGTGGTCTCGCATTTTCCTCTGTTATGATGCGGTGTTTCGCGATTGGGGTCTGTCGAATTCTTGACGACGACGAGAAGCAGTCCTTGAATTGCAAGAGCAGACTTTTGAGCTGGTCTTGCTTGTGCTTCGGGAGACTCGGGTTGACGTCGAAATCTATTCCGGGACCTCGATTCGTCGAAGGAGGCTCGGTAGCATCGGATAGGGCGAAAGCATTGCTGGCGTCCACGAACTTCTCGATGTAGGCGACCGTCGTACCAATGTTAAGGTGCCTATATTCGTGGCTGAAGTTTGTCAGCAGTACCTTTGCTTTGCCATCACGCAACTCGGCGATGCCTCTTGCGACGCAAATCTGGCGGTTCAGGAGCAGGTGCTGATCACCCTCGATGACGCCTTCGAAGTCTGCGGGTTCTTCGGTACCGACGGAAATGATGACGCTGGAGAAAGGCGGAACGGTGACCTGCTCTTCTATCAGATTTAAAGCATGGGTCGCTGGCGTCGTGTGGGGCGGCAGTGCGTTTTCTGAGGATAGGGTTATTGATTCAGACCTCAGGTCGATCACGGCGCCATGTTGACTTAGGAAGTCCATCCCAAGTATCACATCCCTGGAGCACTGTTACAGGATTACAAAGCTCGCAGGGTAAGTCCGATTATTGATAGTGACTCTTGCTGTACAGACTCCGATTGGCGTTATCAGGTGACCTCCAGCTGTCCGGATTTGGGGTCCACTCCAAGCGGTCTTTACTTTCTTCAGCTTGGCGGCGAATGGCCCACTGACGACGGAATAGTCGGCACCAGTGTCGACGAGAGCGGTGACGTTGTGGCCGTCGATGAGAACGTCGAGGTCGCTAGTCCGTCGCCTTGCGTTGCGGTTAGCTCGCGGCGTCGGATCACGGCTGCGTCGATTTGTTGCGCTGCTTCCATCATGTTGAGTCGTCAGGTCTAGCTCGGTTCGCGAGGTTTCGTCGGCAGTGCTCTGTCTGCTTCGCGTCGTGTTCAGCAGGTTTCGTCGCGTCGTCGTCGTCGTCGTCGTCGTCGTCGGCGTCGGCGGAGGATCTTCGGTAGTTCGACGTACAGCAACCGCACCTCCATCGGTTGCTGCCCTTAGTTTTCCGGGTAAGGGCTAGGTGACCGGCCCCGGTTAGGGCCAGTGTACTGCCGGCGGTGCGGTGACATGTAGCGGCCGGGCGATGGTGAGCGGGAAGGTCGTCGGGGCGTCCACTGAGCACCTGCGAGGTAGTCGGCGATGTCTTGCGGTCGTTCACCCCGCTGTGGACGAGGCGCGTCGACGGCGAAACCGCGTAGGCCCATCTGTCGGTACTGGCAGCGGCGGTATGTGTGACCAGCTTCTCCGCAATGGTAGCAGAGTGGGCGGTGGTCGGGGGCGCGCCAAACGTCGGTCTTCCTCGGGGTGTAGCGCTGTCCAACAGGTGGGCGGTATGGTGTCGGTGGCGGCGGCGGTGCCTGTCGTCGGAACTGCGGCGGTGCGGCGCCTTCGCGTGGGCGCGGAGGGGGAGCGTTGCGGCGGGCTGCAGCGGCGTAGCTCATAGCTTCCGGCTGAGGCTGTGGTGCTTCGGTAATTCCAAGTGAGTGCCGAACTTCATCGCGGACAATGTCGGCGATCGAATCCACTTGGGGCTGCGGCGAAGGTAACAGCTTGCGCAGCTCCTCCCGCACGATCACTCGGATGGTGTCGCGCAGGTCGTCGGCATGCAGCGCTTGAACCTCCCCGTAGGTCATCGAAGGAATGCGGCGGTTGTACTGGCTGGTACGCAATTCAAGCGCCTTTTCAATTGTCGTTGCCTCGGTGGCGAATTCGGCGACCGTCTTGGGCGGGTTGCGGACAAGTCCTGCGAAGAGTTCTTGTTTCACACCCCGCATAAGCAGGCGGACTTTTTTGTCTTCGGGCATGTCAGCGTCGGCCTGGCGGAAAAAGTCGCGTCATCTCTTCCGTGAAGATGTTGACGTTTTCGTTGGGTAGCTGCACCCGGGTCTCGAGCAATGAAGCCGCCCTTTCCTTTCGGATGACGCTTGTGAACGTGTCCAGGAACGCGCTGCGGAAGAGGTCCCAGGTTTGGAGCGAGGATTCCCGATTCTCGAACCAGGTCCGTGCCGCGTCTTCCAGGTAGAAGTAGGCATGGCGCAGCTTGTCTTCGGCATTCCAGTGGTTGAAGGCGGCGACACGTTCGTATATTTCCAGCCAAGTTTCCGGGTCTTCCCGCGATGAACCACGGAAAGTTGGTGGTTCCCCTGGGTTGCTGGAGCACGATTGATGCAGGCGGCACAGGGGTGGTCATGGTCTCTGCAGTAGCGGTCGTAGCCTTGGTCTTCCGAATCTGATCGGGTAGAGGCCCGTGCTCTGGAGGTAGCCCTCGCTGCCTGCGGCTAGCTCGCTGATCGAGGTTGGCGCCGATGTCTTCTTCCCGATGTGGGCTTGGCTCACGGCTGGAGGGGGCGTTCGGTACATGGACCAGGAAGCACCTCCACCAGATGTCACGTGGTCGTGACGTCGACGAAGGCAACAGTCGGCGTTAAAAGAAAGGAACTCTTTATTAGGCCGAACTTGTGGCCAAGAAACTGAAAGTCAGGCTACAGCAATGCACACTGGCACTGAAAGCGGCGAACAGAGCGTCGGCCGTTGATAATCTGAACATCGTTGGAGCGCGCCGGCTTTTATGCATCACGCGTCGAACATTCTAGCCTTATCACTGGTCATCGCGCACGCTCTGGAATAATCTCGAGTGGTCGCGTCTTGCGCTCAATCTTAACAAAACGATCTACAATAATCGCGAAGGTTGTAGAACAATAAAGCGCGGTTTGAGTTGAGCTTTGGTGACGGTCTTTGTGGGCGAAAACCGAATACAACAAAAGTGAAAATAAGAATAGCGCGTGGCAATATGTGGACGCGACCTGTTTTTGTCAGTTCCTCGGACTAGTGGGAAAGAAAGGGCAAGATACATTGTGCATAGGAGTCCGCCACGGTGGATCAGTGGTTAGGGTGCTCGGCTGCTGACCCGAAGGTCGCGGGTTCGATCCCGGCCGCGGCGGTCGCATTTCGATGGAGATGAAATGGTAGAGGCCCGTGTACTGTGTGATGTCAGTGCACGTTAAAGAACACCAGATGGTCAAAATTTCCGGAGCCCTCCACTACGGCGTCTCTCATAATCATATGGCGGTTTTGGGACGTAAAACCCCACATATTATTATATTACATTGTGCATAGGGAATAATTGAACCTTCTGCATAGTCAATGTGTCTTGACTTGACCCCAATGTGCTGCATACGACTGCAGCCGATCACTTTTATGAAGGCACTACGATGTTTGACGGGTCACTAGGCTTGCCGCGTTCCAGAAACAATTGCTTAAGTATTATTTTTCTTTGCTCAAAATGAACAGAGCCAAAAACGAACTGCGTGTGCATTTTGAGCCGAAGATTACCTTCTTTTCGTGTAAATATCGTACTTGAGTGGTTGAAGAATGATTAAATATTTAATTATATGATTAATTAACATAACTCGCAAAAAAACATATTTCTTCATTTTATATCTTGGAATGTAATAACGAGTGCCTTAGAATTATGTTGTGCGAAGTTTAGACATTTCCGGCCAGTGCATCATAATGCGCACCTGAAGGGGATAATGGCAACTGTGCCCGTGTGTGTGTGTACATGTGTAGGTGATGTCAACTGCAGGATGTATCAGCCATCTGAAACCCGTCGTACTAATTAAAGCAATCCTAATCGCACTTGAAGATCCTCTGAAATTTCGCTGACGATCGGCTCTATCAAACCTGTGTGACATAAATCTTTAAGTAAAGTCGGACATGGTTCTCGCGCGAACTTTGCGCTGGTACCTTTGGATAGCGCAGTTTGTTCGCAGAGCACGACTCCCGTGCTATATCCCCCCCCCCCCCTCTCTCTTTTTTATTTTTTTTTCTACCTCCTTCAGCAATGTGATACTTTTTGTTAACAGGTCTCTTGTTGTATAGCTGCTTGTTAGCGTATAGAGTGAATTACTGCAGTCTGCGTAGCATTGCGTCTATAGAGTTTGTATAAGTTATACTGGCGCAATTTATAAGTATTTAGTTTATAAGCGCCTCCAACACTTGCGCGTACTGGTTCAACAAACTTTCCTTTGCGGATAGAAAAAGGTAAGGGTCGGTTAGAGCAACGCCTCCTGTTAGAGTACTGGTGGCGGAAAAGTAGGGAGAAAGAACAAAAAAAAATTGTGGGGAAAATAAGGTCGTTCTGTTGTAAGGGGCCGAAAGATGAGCTGTGAATTTATGGACTTTTTTTTTCTATAGTAAGATCGATTTAATCAAGGTAGTCAGAACATTCGGCCAACTTAAAAAAAAGCTCTTTTTTTTTTCTTTTTCTTTTTTGTTGTCGAGCCTGGCGACGCACATGCCCCAACCCCGTAAAAAAGGAGACGCTCATAACATCCATCCATCCATCCATCCATCCATCCATCCATCCATCCATCCATCCATCCATCCATCCATCCGGAGCATCAAAGAGGTGTTCGGATGCAGCACACGTCTCATTTACGTGACGTGCGTCGCGGTGACAATATACAGGGT
>JALIZH010003582.1:0-29984 GCA_030522465.1 Rhipicephalus appendiculatus
CAAAAAAAAACGCTGCGCCTCTGCGAAAAGGGAGGTCACCTGATGGCTCGTAGCATTCAGCGCATTCTCTCAGCCCTTCCCTCTACTCGACTCTCTCCCCGCCGTGCGATGAACTCACGAACTGCGCGGCGGCCGCGAGGGGGCAAAGGTTTAGTTCCTCTGTTGGCGCAATCGGCGCAATCTCTTGTTGCCTATTCTTCCGAGACTTCCGTAGCCTTTGTTGGCGCGCTTCTCAATTTCCGTGAGGCCACGGCGCGAGATTACTTCTGTGAGTTGCTGTTTGCTTCAAGATACACGCTTCTACCGGCGTAAAAAAGCGATCCGAGCGGGCGTGCAACCACGAGAACTCGTCCGTGTGTGACGGAAACGTGAGATTGCCCACGGCGGGGTGCGCAAACTGCAGCCACGAAGCCACGTCCGTCTGGGTAAGTTGATTTCGATTCTATCGCTGTGCTGCTTAAAAGCATAGCACTGTTCCTAAACGGCTATCCCAGTCAGCGTGGGGGCTCCTATATAAATACACAGGAACGGAGACGTCGTTCTTCTCGGCAGCCTCTGCGACAAACTTTGTGGGGGAATCCAGGATCTAAATCGTGATGTCGATCTCACGTTCATGAGAATTTACGTCATCCAGCTGCGGCTATTAGTTAAATTTCCGCTGCAAGCATTTCTGCCGCCGATCGCGTGTGTCGACATTGTGTTGCTATAGATTACATTAATTAGAAGCCAATGTCGATCAAGCTAGCATTCGTGTTGGGCCCAATCTCGTAGTCGGGAGTGCCCCCTATGGCAGAGGCTTTTCCTTCTTGAAGTTGCCCCTCAGACTTGGAGGACAAAAGTGTTAATGCACCTTTCTGCGCATATTATAACCACCGCGCCGGCCCTCGTTGGATATAGCGGACGACTATTTTCACCCGTTATCAACGGGTTAACAGTAAATTTTTTCGGCTGTTTTAGAAGGTCATATGCATTTTGTTTTCCCACTGCAAGGCCCCCCCTTAATTAACACACTATACTTCGCAGTGAAGACCTCTAAAACTAAAATTATGTCGCAATTCTGCTGCGTTTTCTTGCAGTAGCAAACAAAGTATTTCAAAAAGGTTTTTTTTTTTAAATTCCTAACCAGGTGACAAATACTTTAAAAATGATTGTCGATACGTATATTGCAGAACAGACACATTTATCAACACTGAATTTAAAGGGAACATACGTGCAACATACAAAGCGACCTTCATTGCTGTGACAACAAACACTATGTAAATTCAGGAAACAGACGGTGACACAACTTTCAGACATACATTAGCAGCACAAGTGGTCTACGAAAAGTTGTGATAATGGCCATTGTGGCCACGTCAGGGCTTAAAGTCTCCCTTCACTTAAGGGGGGCCCTCATAGAGCGCACACACACGCACACAAGAGTGTAGTGATTTCTGATTACTTTTAATTTTGGTTGAATTAACTGTGGCATGTAAATAAAACTGTATTGAAGCATAAAAAGTGTCATATATTTCCACGTTTAGGCTCACTGCTGATATGAATGCATGTCGGTGCTTGTTTCTGGCGTGTAATAGACTGATCAATTAATTCTGTTCGGTGTTGGAGCTCCATGAACTTACACCTGCCGCAAGTGTGTAGTAGCATAATGAGTCCAGAGGTGGCTTTAATGGGTTCTGGTCCGCGCACTGTGGTGCGGTGTCCGTTCATTCTGGCGCACGCCCACTTATTCAAAATCTGCTTCATTCGAACAGTTTCGTAGTCCCCTTCGAGTTTGAATTAACGAGCTTTTACTGTACTCTGATTGTTCTTCGGGCATTTATATAATGTGCCGATCTAGTCAATCACCTTAAATTTGGCATTTTGGAAAGGCTGTCTCAAAAATAACCCGGGATGGTAAGGGTTACAGATATGCAATCTTGAAGGAAATAACCAAGCTGCAATGCAAACCCACCAATTTACATAGTGCATCGAGAACCTGAGGCACCAGAATGCTATGCTTCATTTCTACGCCTACTTACCTAAAAAAAGTAGGAAAAATGCATGCATCTTTGGTATTACACCAGACTGTTAATGCCCAATTCAACGAATAAAAATTGACTAGTAATGTAAACAGACTAAAGGGACCTTCAAACTAATTCATAAACATGTAGCTTAAAGCTTAGGTTCCTCGTGAAACAGTATGCTGTGCCAAAGCTGAACAGGGCCGTGGCCCGTCATGTGCAGTGTCTCGAGGAAATGCCTGCAGCAGTATGACGATACCTGTTATCCTGTTTTGCTTGCGCCACATCAACTCAACAATATTGATTAAATGATTATTAATAAAATTGGAGAGTTACTATTTCCCCCGCGCAAGGCACCACTGCCAAAAAAAAATCAACTCCAGCGCTTGTCGAATGGGTGCTGTTGTGCTGGCATTGACTAGCTGAGGGGGGAGCCGAGCCCCTCCTTAAAAAAATGGACAGGTTGCTGGCATGGCTTAAGCTAATTGCTTCATGGCACATTGCAATAGCGTAAGCATTAGAGTGACCACAATTGCATACTAAGGGATGTTGAATCAGTCATTAGCATAATCAAACAAAAATGTTTTAGTAAAGTGACATTTGTGCCTTTATTCCTTTCTGAAAAATGCATTAATTGATCTATCTGGAAGCAGGGTTGCCGTTGGTGGCTACTTTGCGCCAAATTGGCTACTTTTTTGACCCCGTTGGCGACGAAAATTTCCAGTTGGCGCCATGGCTCTTTTGTAAACCACGTGGTTTTACTTATTCAAAATGGTTTTATTTATTCATCAATAGTAAAGACTGTTGATAATGCCGCTTCTGTTCTATTTGGCTAGAAATTTGGCGATAATATGAAATGACATGGCTACTTTGGCTACTTTTGGCGTGAGTTCTGGCGCCTTTTCAGGTCCACCCAACGGCAACCCTGTCTGGAAGCATCGCCATGTTGCAGCAAGCCAGTACATCTGGAGTGGTGGCACCAAATACAGAAGTGGAAGAGGTGCTGCATTCTCTGACAAGACCGCATGTGCATTTTCAGTCCGGCATTTTTTCTTATTTTGCAGTGAATTTAGGACACTTGCTGGACACTCAAAAGGCCACCAACATGTGGAAATGCCATGTTTGTGTGTACAATATGCCACTCTAACTTTGCTTACCTCACACACTGCCAAAAGCATCACAGAGTATGCAGAAGAAAATGTGGAGGTCAGAATAATCTAATGCAACGCAGTAATGATGATCATGCAATATTCAAGCCAGTGCTGCATATTTGAATGACGCTGATAAACGAGCTACAGTGTATGAGATGTTGACGAGACTTTGCAGGCGTCCTAAAGGCCATCGTAGGTGCGCTATAACATGGTCATTGATGGTGTCGTTCCAAAGGTAGATGATATGTTTAGTTCTGTCGCTTGCGCTTTCAACTGTGAGCTCATAAAAAATGACGGTCTTCGGAAAAAGCTCCACCAAAATGCACAAATGATTGTGCCACCTACTAAAGTCAGTCTTTGTGGAGGGGCGAAATCCAGTATTATATCATAAAGCTTCTTGATCTCCTACAAATACAGCTCAAATATCCCTGAAATGTTTTTTGGTGTACTTATTACAGTTACTGGAGATGCTTTGGCTACTCGCTCATTGGCAGCATTGAAGTAGTTGTTCAGCCCTGTGGCTTGCTGTTACTGTCGCACCTTCCTTTAGTCCACGGTAGAGTATGCACACTACACATGCCATAGAAGATAGCATCACAGCACAGATGAAAAAGCTACAAACCTCGTACAAAACCAAAAATTGTCTAAAGAGTCTGGGACAAACAGCGATCCATTGTTCATAACTTTACTCTTTTTATCCGTTACGAAAGAGATATAATATGATCCAATGCATGTTCTGCTGGAAGGCAGCTTGCCAAAAGGAATAGCTCCTTTTTTGTGTGTTGCTATCAGGGAAAAGGTATGGCTCACAGTGATGCTAATTAACATGACCATCACTAACCTTTAGTTTCATTGTATAGTGATAGTGGTGGTGGTTGTGTTATTGCAGCAGGCAGGGTTAGCCTGGGCTTGCGTAACAGACAATGATTCCACCTGAGCATCTCGTAAATAGTAGGGTCTGTCACCATATGTTAAATAGCCCCGTGTCTCGTAGGAAGGTAATCAAAGTTCATTTGCAAGCTCCTTATCATTGCCACAGGCCCTTGAGGAAAAGTGACATCTTCAAATGTCTGGTGCCAATGACCACCCCTTTGCTGGCTGGGAACCATTGCTTTTCTTACCCTGTCAAACTGCGGTCAAAGCGAAATAAAATGTTCAATGGCATTGATGTCACCGCAGAAGGCACAGAGTAGGGGAAGCACATTGCACAGTCTTGAATGACCAAGCGTGCAGAGTCTGTTCTGATGTGATACAACAGCGTCGCTTGTTCATGAGCAAGTCCGCAGATCGCACATGCTTGATGTGGAATCTTGTAGACCGCCCTGAAGTGTTCGCGGAGTACAATTATGTAGTTCTGATAAATCTTGGGAGCTCTTGCTTTTGGGACGCATGTACATGCTTCACGTGGAAGAGCATCAGCCTTTTCATTGCCGAAATGGTTGTGTTCTTTTCATTCTTTTCAGTGGGGAACGCGGTGCTACATGGTGTTACAGCCATGCGAAAGAGGCGCGCGTAGCAGGGCTATTTTTTAGGAGCGAAGCTCCTTAGGCTGGCACCCCGCCGTCGACGTCACCGTTGAAGCTCCCTGGCACGGTGCCAGCTGTGGCGTCTGCCCCTCACGCGGGAGGATAAATGAGTTTTATGAGCGCTGGGACGCGGATGGTGTCTGCACGATGCGCAAAGCGCGAGAATACGAACACATGTGAAAGCGAGGCAGATTAGTCTCCCTCTCCCTTTTTCTTCGACTCTGCCCTCTCCCCTCAAACCGGCGAACGCGCGAAACCATCGCTTCACCCTGTCGTCCACCCAGTGGTTGGTCCGTTGCCTGGACAATGAAACGCCGTGCGCGCCGAACGCTGCGCCCGTCCCATTTCTGAGGAGCTTCGCTCAGCACTTGTATTCGTACACGGAACAACTGCTAGATTTTTTTAGCAGCGAAGCTCCTTAGGCCGGCACCCCGCCGTCGCCGTTCCCGTTGAAGCTCCCTGGCATGGTGCCAGCTGTGGCGTCTCCCCCTAACGCGGGAGGATAAATGAGCTTTATGAGCGCTGGAACGCGGATGGCGTCTGCACGATGCGCAAAGCGCGAGAATACGAACGCATGCGAAGCGGAGGCAGATTAGTCTCCCTCTCCCTCTTTCTTTGGCTCTGCCCTCTCCCCTCAAACCGGCGAACGCGCGAAAGCATCGCTTCACCCTGTTGTCCGCCCAGTGTTTGGTCCGTTGCCTAGACAATGGAACGCTGCGCGCACCGAATGCCGCGTGCATCCCATTTCTAAGGAGCTTCGCTCATCGGTTGTATTCGTACACGGAACACCTGCTAGTTTTTTAATATGGATGAATGCTACGTGCGAGGCTAGAATGTACTCTAGCGAGGCTGATGCATTAACGATGCATGGGCTAAAATCGCCACCTCGCGTCGGGTTAATTCGCTGACGAACTATCACTTCTCATATTAGAAACGCGCCGAATGGCACAGACGCGGAAGCCACGGTCGTGATAGATTACTGCACTTCACCGATCCCAGACGCCGGCAACACCCCGCTGAACAAGAACACTGAGAGAAGTGGTAGATATAAAAGGGGCGTTTGTAAAGCCTCCGAAGTGTGTGACCGTGGCGCAGTGGATAGCGTGCCCGGCATCTGTTGTCGCGGACGTAGAGGTCGTGTGTCCACTGACAGAACTTTTTTCTTTGCGGTCTGACCATGCGCATTTTTGCGACGTCATTTCCGTAACGGAAATACTTCACTGAAGACCTGGTAGACCCCGGTCTAAAAACACTTTCGTGTTAAAAAGGGAAACTAGGAAGGCCAACATGCTCCGCTCTTCCTTCAGAGTTGACACCTCAAGTGCGAAGCTGCCATAATATTGTAGTTAACAGCTGTTTAGTTGCGTATATTCAACCTTAATCTTAGCAGCAGCAGTCCCGTAAATTTAGTTTATCAGCACAAGAAATTGCGGTCATGTAAATATCTGGGCATCCATTTATGAACGCTATCAACTGCGCAGACGCCCACTGACGTCCAAACGCCACATTCCCGGAGTTCCTCCAAATTATTCCACAGTGTCCAATCTTGTACTGGCCAATGCAAAGTCTGGTTCGGAGCACACATCGCACACCATATCCGCATTTGTTATTCCTATGAATATTTATGAAGCCCTCATACGGTGCGGCGTTGAATTGAATTTTGTATGGCAGGCGTGTTCCTAGTTTACTAGCGCAATATACGGCCCAACTGGCGTAACTTGCCATCTTGCTTCAATATATGGCGCACGTTTATTGTAGGGAGTTATTTCAACGCACGTAAGTTCTCAGCCGAGCCCCGTGAGCAGTTTAGCAACAATATATGCAGTTTCGCTTCACATCTGCTCACTGCTTCTAACGACGTGTTACCTACGTAAAATTTGGCGTACACGTTATGTATGCATGTATATATATATATATATATATATATATATATATATATATATATATATATATATATATATATATATATATATATATATATATTGTAGTGTACTAGACAGAGAAACAGACACAACGACTGTTCACTAGGCCGGCTGCTCTATTATGAATTCGTTATCCTCTTTGTCTAGACGAGTATGCGCCCGTGCCCGAGCACCGGTTTGTCATCATTACACTCGGCCATGACTGCAACCGCGTGCCACTGCCGACAATGCTTCTGGTGGGCGGCACTGACTACATCGCAGCGGTCGGTTTTGGCCACGATGGGATTCTGCTTGGGGATCTCCCGTAAGTGGGTCTGGTAGGCGACCCTGGCTAAACCGCAGTGGTCGGTCTCGGCCACGCTGCGACGTCATAGGAGGTGCAAAACATGCTTCGGGCGGCCGGATTTGGATTTGTCGCGGAGGAAACAGTGGATGCGACATGCCCGAAGGAGGATGCCGGAACAGCACCCAAGGAGGCACCGTGGCTGGAGAGGTCTTTCGATGCTTCGTTTCGGTTACACCCGCGTGATTGTCAACATCGGGACGACAGCCAGTACCTTCGTCAAGAAACTTCTGCGGGTTTGGGGGAACTGAAAAATCCTCTTCTAAAGCCGAGCTCTTCACGCTATCAACGGGACGTTCGCTGTCCTCGATCTCATCGACGTCCGACGGCTCTGGAAACGGTGTGGGTGACTCTTCGGGAGCCGGGTTTGTGAAGTCAAGCGCAGGTTTCTTGGTGACCGATATTGCGTCAGCAGACAGTGGGAATAGTGACGGAAGAACTTTCTTCCGCTCGTCCCGGGAAACCTTCTCGCTCAGCGGAACGTGATCGTGTGCCATTGACAGCTCTGCAAACGGCCCTCGGCGCTGCCCAAGCGGCTCCAGTTGGTCAGTGAGCACGACGATGGGAGCCACAGGTTAATTTGGTGCCTTCACTGGAGACGTGCCGAGCAGGACAGGGAACTGACACCTGCGCGCGCCCGCGCGAAGGCAAAGCTGGGGTCCGCTCCTCTAACTGCTCTGGCTGACGAGGGGGTCTCGGCCCCTCTCTGTGATGTGGCGTCAGATGCCGGCGCAGAGACTGAGACGAACAGCGGAGAGCAGCACCTGCATGCAACATCTTTTGTAGGGCTGCCAGGGAAGCTCACTGTCTTGGGGCTCGAGGGCATCGATGGGCCATCAAGGTGGTTTCCCTCGTGGGCTCGATCTCCAACGGAGGACAGGTTGGTAGACGCCCGAGCTGCAGCTTCGAAGTGGTGTGGTTTGCAAATGGCATGCGTGGTAGAGACTCCGTTGGCGGGCAGGGGGTCGCAGGAATCAAAAAGTGGGCGAAAGAGGCTAGTCAACTTAGCACACCATTCCGACCAGGATCGCTGCCGGACGCCTTCGTAGGCATGCCATGCCTTGGCGGCATCGCGAAGGTGGTAGGTGGCCAACAGCCATTTCCGATGCTCTGGCCAGCCATGGTGGGTGCCGAGCGAGTTGATGGTCTCGACCCACCCGAAGACGTCATCCTGAAAACCGTAGAACTCCGGTATCACCCAAATAGCCGACGATGGCAAAGCGGCAGGCGAGTGCCCGAAGTTCGACGGCGCCAAACGGTCGACTTGCTGTGATAGTTGCGTGAGTACACGCAAGATCTCTACGCCGTTGTCGGGTGAGGCGCCCGATGAGCCAGGAATCGCGTCCGTGGAGTATGGGGCGGTCCTGGTGCTCACAGCGGTGGTATTCATGGCAAAGGACGCGTGGATGGCGTCTATTGTCGTGAACTTGAACACGGCGTCTGTGAAGTGGTGGCGAGCCGCCGAGAAGGCCTAGACGCCGTCCCCGAACGGTCGTTGCAGCGGCGACAGGTTAGCGAGTGCCGAGGAGGCCTGGACGCCGTCCTCCAGCTGCGCTTACCGCGGCTGCACGTTGGCGGGTGCCACGGACGAGGAAGCCGGGACGTATGACTTCGTCGACTGCGCCATTGTAGTGTACTAGACAGAGAAATAGACACAACGCCTGTTCACTAGGCCGGCTGTTCTATTATGACTTCGTTATCTTCTTTGTCTAGCCGAGTATGCGCCCGTGCCCGAGCACCGGTTTGCATTCATTACAATATATATATATATATATATATATGCTTTTAACAAACGATCCTTAACTTCACAGCAGTACGCACCTGCGTTACTTCATTAACGCACAACCTGTATTATACGCAGTCATCGGAGAATTCGATGCTCTGCATTGTACATTACTTAAACAATATATGAAGACATTGTGCGCGCCTATGTGCACTATTTCAATGCACCGTTCTTCAAGAAAAATGAAGTTTTGCTTACATGACCCTGGCCGCGGCGGCCACATTTCGATGGAGGCGAAATGCCAGAGGCCCGTGTATTGTGTGATGTGAGTGCACCTTAAAAAACACCAGGTGGTCGAAACTTCCGGAGCACTCCACTACGGCGTCTCTCACAATCATATCATGGCTTTGGGACGTAAAACCACAGATAATAATAATAATAATAATAATAATAATAATAATAATAATAATAATAATAATAATAATAATAATTTGCTATTATTATTATTATTATTATTATTATTACTAAAGTTTTGCTTACATTAACTAAACTTCGACAGTGTCGCTTGCTTTCTTAGACTTTATGGCAGAAAAAAATATGTTCGGGGTTCGGGGTACTATTGACACCAAAAGCATCCGATATATCATGAAAACAATGCCAGCCATAAGCGCCCAGCAGCGTTGATTACAGGTGTATAGAACTATACGTTGATTGGCAATGCAGTCCAACGACGGAGTACATTTTGATATAAATCTAGAACATAAAGTAACTTTGCAGTTCAACTTACATATATGCTGTACAACAGAAGTATAAGAAAGACACGTTGTAACATGTGGTCCTCATACTGATACAAACTATCGCAGGATATTAGAACATATGTCCTTCTAACTGCCGTTACATCCGCCTCCGCAATATATAGCACACACGAGAAATATAAAGGAATGCCGAAGTTGATCACGTGGTTGTTAATGAGTGATTGAGTGAGTGACTCAGTGACTACAACTTTATTGAGGTCTATTACAGATGTGGGGGTATTATACTATGGAACGGAAAGAATTTATGGTGCTCTTTATGAATTTGCGAAGATTGGTCCATAAGTTGACAGACAAGAAATCTACTAACATTAATGCAATATGTCTTCATGCTCACTTTATAATGATCATACATTAAATATTAATGGGCACATAATGAAGAATGTAGAAGTTATATCCATGACAGCTAAGTAAATTCTCTGGCACTGAGATCATCGATGCACCTGACGTCCCTGATTAGGCCTAAAAATGTCTATCTCTGCAACGCGCCCTGGATTAAAAATAACACAGTATCTCTGCTATAGTTGTGATGAGTTACTCCTTTTTATGGTTGCAATGTATGTCTAGCATAGTGACAGAAACTTCTACTCAATTAAGCTGCTCCTGAAATAGCCGAATTACGTTTTAACCTTATTTAGTGTACATAATATGCTTTGTCATATTCAGGCTTGGCGACTAATCTTATACACATTTCTGGTGTGCTTTATGGCATCGTAAGAACCAATAAGAATTCCCATTTGGCAGATATTCACATAGCGGCAATCATCGAGAAATTTCGGTTTACTTGGACCGTCACATTTCAATTAAAGTAGTGCTAAGTGTTCTTGGGGAGGAGGAGGAAGAAACTTTATTTTAACAGTCCGGCGGCCTCGGTGATGTGGATCCCACGCCTAGGCGTCAGCCAGGAGCCCTTGGGTCCTGGCGGCGTGTGGGCAAGCTGATGGAACGTGTGATACTCACGCGGCTAATTAGTGTTCTTGAATATTCGGGAATTTGGAAGCCATGAAAAAACGTTCAAATTCAGAAAAGTTTGCGAAAAATTTCGAAAATAATGAAAAAAGATTCCTAATGGTATCTTGTCATGTAAAAGCACAAATTGGAAATTGCAGTCGGGCACGCAAGCATTTGTTTTGAGATGCTAAGGCCAGATGCTGATGGTTGGGAGCATATAACGTCTTTTCATTTGCTTGGGCATATTTCGTTGCTGGGATTTTTCACGCACTGGCCACAGCACTTGTGCTTCCTCGCTCTTTCAGTCAGGTGAAAATGGCGTACCATCTGTACAATTCTGGTCGACTATTTTTCTAGATGTCCGATGTGATATAGTTCGCAGTGGCACGTCGAAATTACGGCCGTATTCAGATGCGTAGAGCATTCGATACATACCCTATGTACATTACGGAATCAGCGAAGTTAAGTATGGCAGGAGAGGACAACGACATTAAATGGTGCCCATCCAGTGTGAGCTCTGGATTATCGACAAATTGTTGCGGTTTTATATACGCCATGCGGCCAAACCACAATCTAGCCAATTATTGAGCTTCCTGCTAAGTAAAATCAAATTTCAACCTGATTGTCTTTGCATCCTTTTGCTGTTAACAAATATGTCGACAAATCCACTCTCAGAAGGAAAGTTTGATTCTCTGCCTGATAGTTTGGAAAAAAGGGAATCTTTTGGAGATTTTTTCAAAGTTGACCTGCACTCTAAGAAAAAAAAAATTGGCCGCGTATCTGCGTGCTTCGCTGCAAATGTCGTCGAAAGACAATAGTCTTGTGCCGGCCGTACTCCTATGTTTTGCCTTGCCTCAGACAGCGCCTACTCTACGTTGAATTGGCCGCATCTGGCTGGCATTGATAAAATAGAGGCGGCGCTGCGCGAGATATGGACGCCATCGAAAAACATGAGCTTGTGCTGAACCAAGGGCCACTGCCAGCGGCTGCACTTTATCTTCGGTAAAGCGCTTTTTCGTGCAAAGCGTCGCAGTTCGTGCACAGCGTCGCATTTTCGGCGCAGCCTAACAAGCACTAGGGTCTTTAGAATTACGTATCTATGTATTTTCTAATAAAGGAACACATGACCTGATACTTATGTATTGATGTTGCGCCTCAGATTGCGTAATATTTGCTTTTTAATCGAAAATGTTCATAAGTGTGAACGAAAACACCAGTTCAAGATGGCTGGGCGTTCAGCAACTAGTTAAACTTTGGCCGCGTCAGACAGACAGACAGACAGAAAGACCAAAATTTCTGCGTTGAAGTATCCCAAGAAAGAGTATCGTCCTTAAAATAAAGGATCATTTGACTCTTTCTTAGAGTCCTGATTGAGCACGTGTATGACTCTTTTACAGCGAGACCAGTTATGAGATCACAACAACGGCCATTTTTGGCGCCGTAGTTGTCCGCTGCCGGACAACTAGGGCAGCGGCCAAACTACGGCCCAAAAAAAGTCACAGTTTCGCCACTAGGGCGAAGCAATGAATGCGATAGCAAGAAAGTAGTTTCTCACACGAAGAACGACAAGCAGCTCGATACTTGAAACGCGCCGCCGCAGCACAAAGAAGGACGCTCGAAAAGGACGCATATGTATACACAGGACAAGCGTGGAACTAACGACTGTCGCAGTTGTTACGTGTTTGTATTTCAGCAACGCGCTGCGAGTGTCCACAATGCAGAAGCCGACGCTATTCTTATTGTTGCCTCTGACATGGCTCATACCCACTGAGGGGGGATTGGCCAAGGATTGATTATATGATTATATGACTTTTCGACGCTGTGTGCCCGGTGTTCTTTTTTTTTCCTTCTACATCATGAGTCGTACAGAAGGGAGCCACTTCTTCGTGCGCATCTCAAGCGCAGTTTTCAGTATGAAAGAAACTAAAAGTGTTGCGTGTTAAAAAAAAACCGGCAGATCCCCCCGCACTGTGGGAATCGATATAATGCGAAACAGCCAGCAAGGAGCAAATCATGCTGCACATAATATGCATGTCCTTACTTATATGTTAGGACCTGTCATTTGTGTTCGTCATACAGTCACGTCGCGCAATACAAATTTTGGCGTAACTGGACGTAAGCGCACCATGAGCGTGGCATGTAAATGGCATTGTGGATGACATGCATGCCAACATTTTCATGTTACCACCTGACACTTATGTTCGTTTAATTTTAAATGCGAAGCATTTCTTAGCGAACTTCGGCGAGTTTGAGCGTATCTATCTATCTATCTATCTATCTATCTATCTATCTATCTATCTATCTATCTATCTATCTATCTATCTATCTATCTATCTATCTATCTATCTATCTATCTATCTATCTATCTATCTATCTATTTATCTATCTAGCCGCCTACGACTTTGTGCTCTCCTGGCCGTATCGTTAATGGGATTTGCACCAAATTTTTTATGACATAACATGACTGTATGACGAACATAAATAGCTGGTCATATCATGAAAATCATGACTAACTTGTCATGAAAATAATGATTTACATCCCACGTTCATGGCGCGCTCGCGGCCGTTTGGTTAGCTTGATATACACCAAATTTGGTATTGAGTGACATGACTGTATGACGAACATAAATGACAGTCGTAATATGGAAATCATGACTTGTCATGTGCGACATGACTTGCATTCCACGCTCATGGCGCGCTCGCGGCCGTTTGGTTAGCTTGATATACACCAAATTTGGTATTCAGTGACATGACTGTATGACGAACATAAATGACAAGTCGTAATATGGAAATCATGACTGGTCATGAGCGACATCACTTAAATTCCACGCTCATAGCGCGCTCGCGGCCGTTTGGTTAGCTTGATATACACCAAATTTGCTATTGAGTGACATGACTGTATGACGAACATAAATGACAAGTCGTAATATGGAAATCATGACTTGTCTTGTGCGACATGACTTGCATTCCACGCTCATGGCGCGCTCGCGGCCGTTTCGTTAGCTTGAGATACACCAAATTTGGTATTGAGTGACATGAATGTATGACGAACATAAATGACAAGTGGTAGTAGGGAAATCATGACATGTCATGAGCGACATGACTTGCTTTCCACGCTCATGGCGCGCTCGCGGCCGTTTCGTTAGCTTGATATACACCAAATTTGGTATTGAGTGACATGACTGTATAACGAACATAAGTGGCAGGTGGTAACATGAAAATCTTGGCGTGCATGTCATCTACAATGCCATTTACATGCCACGCTCATGGTGCGCTTGCGTCCAGTTCGCTAGCTTGACATACACCAAAATTGGTATATCGCGACGTGACTGTATGACGAACACAAATGACACGTCGTAACATGTAAAACATGACATGCAAATTATGTAAAGCATGATTCGCTCCTTCCTGGCTGCTTCGCATTACATCGATTCCCACAGTGCGTGGGATCTGCCGGCTTTTTTACCTCGATTCGCAGCGAGACACGAGACCTATCTTCCTCCGTTTCGCATGCGTTCGTATTCTCGCGCCCTGCGCATCGTGCAGACGCCATCCGCGTTCCAGCGTTTAAATTGACGGACACTTTGTCAATTCCAAAGTGTGTTCCTCGAACGCCTGTGCCCACTGAGACGGCTTCGGTAAGAATGGAACGTGATGCGCGCGTCTCCTTCCTTGCATGATTAGAGACGCTGAGCCCAGCGACGCTACGCAAGCAAAGCGCGAGCGCTGTAGAGTCCAACGCGACCGGCGTCCGTTTGCGCGCCCCGGTGCCCCCCCTGGCACGGTGGTGCCAGGGCACGGCTGGAGGGACGGGACGACCGCACGGACAGGGCGTGAGCATGAGACAATAAAGGCTTTCGCCTTAAAAATTTCGTGCATATCAAGCTGGCGAAACGGCCACGAGAGTGTCATGAGCGTGGCATGCAAGTCGTGTTGCGCATGACATGTCATGATTTGCATATTACCACTTGGCATTTATGTTCGTCATACAGTCACGTCACGCAATACCAAATTTGGTGTACATCAAGCGAGCGAAACGGCCGTCAGCGCGCCATGAGCGTGGTATGTAAATCATGTTGTACATGACATGCAGGTCATGATTTTCATATTACCACCTGTCATTTATGTTGGTCATGCAGAAATGTCTTATCGTACCAATTTTTGGATATATCAAATTAAGAAAACGGCCTCAGGAGCACTATGGCCATGGCGTTTAAATCATACTTTTCATGACAAGTTAATCATGATTTTCATGATATGACCAGTCATTCATGTTTGTCATGCAGTCATGTTATGTCATACCTATTTTGGTATAAATCCCATTAAAGATATGGCCAGGAGAGCACAAAGTCGTAGGCGGCTAGATAGATAGATAGATACGCTCAAAGTCGCCGAAGTTCGCTAAGAAATGCTTCGCATTTAAAACACGCTCAAGCTGTTCCGAGATCTGCGTACCGCGAGCGGCAAATGGTGCATATGAATAGCTCGCCGTTACATCGCGGGCACGAGCATGGCGTTTGGCTGTGTTGGCTAGCGCAGCAGTCTGCGGAGCGAGGGGTCGCTAGTTTGAATCCCCGGTCGGGTGGTTTGGAATTTTGTCTACTGATTAATTTTTCTTTATGCTTTTTTATATATACACACATACATATACATATCCGGGACATGACGGCGTCGACAGACGGAGACGGCGAAAATCAGCGGAGAGTGTCCATATAATTGCTATCGCAATAAAAAAAAAACAAAATGCGATAACATATCCAGAAAAGAACGGGCTTTCAACGAGGGTCCACTCCATGGCAGCCCAGTATTATACGACAAAACCACACCGTTTGTTTAAAGACGATAGTCTTTCTTGGGATACTTCGACGCAGAAATTTTGGTCTTTCTGTTTGTCTATCTGTCCCCCCGATTCAGCCATGCGGCCAAAGTTTAACTAGTTGCTGAACGCCCAGCCATCTTGAACTGGTGTTTTCGTTCATACTTGTGAACATTTTCGATTAAAAAGCAAATATTACGCAATCTGAGGCGCAACATCAATACATAAGTATCAGGTCATGTGTTCCTTTATTAGAAAATACATAGATACGTAATTCTAAAGACCCTAGTGCTTGTTACGCTGCGCCGAAAATGCGACGCTGTGCACGAACTGCGACGCTTTGCACGAAAAAGCGCTTTGCCGAATATAAAGTGAAGCCGCTGGCAGTGGCCCTTGGTTCAGCACAAGCTCATGTTTTAGATGTGAAGCATCTTATGGCGGAGCTTAATCAGGTGTGCGGCGTGACCTCCCCTTACTGCGCATGCTCAAACCCTTTCAAAAAAAAATAAATAAAAAACCTCCTTTCCCCCTCTCTCTCCTCTAGGCATCCCTCCCCGCGGCAACCACACCCCTCACTGCGCATGCGCCTCCCCCTCCTCTCTCCCCCTCTCGGCATCCCTGCCCGCGGCGTCCACACTCCCACTGCGCATGCGCGTCCCCCCCCCTCTCTCTCTCCTCTCCTACGCTTCCCCCCCTCTCTCCTCTAGGCATCCCTGCCCGCGGCGTCGACACCCCCACTGCACATGCGCGTCCCCCCTCCCTCTCTCTCCTCTCCTGCGCTCCCCCCCCTCTCTCGCCTCGCGACGCCGACACAGGCAGCGTCTGCTAGCGAGTTTCTCGGTTGAAAAAACCGACTGCTCGCGCTGCACAACCGTTCACTGGCCACCCCGTATATATGGCAATGGATCTTGACCTCCAAGTTGGTGCCGGTGGGAGATTTCTCCTGTGCGTTGTTGAACAATAAAAATTCGCAGCGTGCGCGTTAACTAAAAGCGGACTGCGGGTCTCTGTGTCCAGTCGGACTCTTCTGTCTCTCATTGCCCATTAGCAGCGATTGACATGCTCCAGTAGGAAACACCGCTCCATCACTGCGTGCTTTGCGCCTCCCCAGTTTTCTCTCCTGCGCAACGCTGTGATGAGCGCCAGCGTCAACGCCACCGCCAGTGTAAGCGTTAGCGCCCGCTGCTTCACATCTACAAATGGTTCCCTTTAGCGGGAGATGGTGTAATTTTTTTTGATGGCGCCCATATCTCGCACAGCGCCGCCTCTATTTTATCAATGCGAGCCAAATGCGGCCAATTCAACGTAGAGTAGGCGCTGTCTGAGGCAAGGCAAAACATAGGAGTACGGCCGGCACAAGACTATCGTCTTTCGACGACATTTGCAGCGAAGCACGCAGATACGCGGCCAATTTTTTATTATCGCTGCATTAACGTCGCATGTATATGAACACACACAGTTTACAATAATACACAAAACTACAATGTCAGAATAACCAACTGAAAAAAAACGGGACGGGCTTTCTTTAAAATTTCATAAGGAACGCCAGAGGTTCCACCCCTGGCCAGCAGTACGTCCGGAACAACGTCCCGTTGTTTCAGCACATCTATGTACTGAACAATGTTCTCGCGAAAAAGCACACGTCCAGGTCGTCTGTCAGAGTCGCAGTGAAATCCAGCCATTCTTGCCTACCGTAAACAACGGAGGCCAAGAAGCATAACTAGGTCAAATGCTATCGCGTCCTCGTTTTGTATCTGTAAAAACCTGATTTCTAGTGGATGAAATCGAAACATTTTTTTTGGCGTTCTCTGTAAAACATACCAAATGTACACCCCTTCCCAGTAGTGCCAATATACGCGATCTATATATAAGTGCTCAAGGTCACGAGGGGCGCGTGACGTATTTTCCTCCCCCGTGGCATCCCTCCCTGCTAAGCTTCCAGCTCTTTCGTCGGGATGAGAGAATAGAAAATGCAATTCCTGCGTGCGACAAATCTCTGTAACTCCGCTTGTACCGGACGGATTCTAAAAATATTTTCGGCGGTGAATTCGTGAGACAAGAAGCTCCTTTAGTAAATCCATTCCCTGGCTACTCAGGAAAGCGTTGCAGGGCCCCCCTTAAATGCGAAGCTAGAGACACTGCATTGTCCAATGGGACCCTTAATAGATCCAGATTAAGTATTGCACGCGGTAAGTATACTCCTTTCCAGCTCAACACTTGGGTACTGCGTGTCCACTTAAAAAAAAAAGCTTTCCCATATTCACTTACAGGGGACCTATAGGCACTTTCTGCGCTATCAAGGGGTGTGTGCCCTTCATAGTTGGCTTTAATTAAGTTCCACTGATTCTTAGAAGTAGCATTCACTCAACTTAATCCTCATAAACATATCTATCCTATAAAACCATTAACTAGACCCCCTGTTTCCTTTTTTATCAAAACTTGTGCATGATGAGAAACGTTGCGGCTTTTGAACTGCTCGTATGCAAAATGACTAGAGGATTGACGTATACATCAAGAAAATGAACATGTATTCATGTACATTTTCTGATTATTTTTTGACACTTCGGTAATTCGGCATTCGGTTATTTCGGACACTTCTTCGGGTCTGGTGAAATCCCAACTTAGGAGCTTTTATGCACGCACTGTTTCTACTACGCTGGAGTAGACACCAAAAATTTTTGCTAGCGAGTTTTTTAAAGCAGTCCTAATTATATGACTGCCTAATTATATGTTGTACTGTCCAAATGACACATAACCGCGCCATTTTCCATAAAGTACTAATTGCGCGCTCATTTTTCTGGCTCATAAAGAAAGCCCGCGGAACCATCACAATGGCATATGACAAACGGTCAACATCTACGCCGAAGTTGTGCCTCAGCGGCTCCGCGCATTCGAGCCCAGCGCGAGATAGCATTCCTGCAAGAGCAACAGCGTTTGTGGCCGTCTATGTCCGATCAACGACGAATAAAATATGTGAACAAGCAAACCCCTCACATCTTCCCATAAGTGGTGATCCGGACGTCGAACGGCAACCTGCCACCTCTTCATCCTTTCGCCAAAGCACCACGATAAAGACCTTGAGCCCCCGTTCATTCCGGCTGACCATGGACCCACAGGTCGGCAAAGCTTGTGGAGCTCAGACTCAGGCGTTTAATCTATTTTGCACTATAGACCCACTCGGACTCAGATTCATCAACATTTTCCGGAGCCGGACTCACTCAGACTCACACTCACGAAAATTTTCTTCAGTTGGACTCACTCGGACTCAAAATCACCAAAACATTACTCACCCGGACTCACTCAGACTCAAGCTCACGGCGTGATCTGAGTCTGAGTGAGTCCGAGTGAGTCGACTCATGAGTCCGTTAGCCTAGAATTAGCTTTTTCGACCTTGGCGTCAATGCTCTTTAACAGCAATATCTCACGTAATCGGTGCTCTTCTTGTCGCCTTTTGATTAGTACCTTCGAATAGGAGTTATGAGTGCTCGCAAACCAGTAACGTCATTTTTCTTGAAAGAGATGACAACATAAGATGCATTTATCAAGAACTTCCCTGGAAGAGTAGGTGGAGAGGGAGGTCAAAGCAAACCCCCCCCCTCCTTATTCGCGCCTCTGATCCATAAATATTCAAATGTTGTATGAATGACACTGCTTTGGAATACGTGTGAATAGACGTGAATATAAATGTGAATCCAGGTAAGGCTGATAGTAACGCTGAAGATGTGTAGGTAGGACCATAGGTCAGCAAAAAAAGTGGAACTCACTGAGACTCACTCAAGAAATATTTCCCATGTTTCGGACTCACTCGGACTCAGACTCACCAAATTTTCCCGAGCCGAACTCACTCGGACTCACACTCACGAAAATTTTCTTCTACCGGACACAGTCGGACTAAAACTCAACAAAATATTACTCACCCGGACTCACTCATACTCATACGCACGGTTCGATCTGAGTCTGAGTGAGTCCGAGTGAGTCGACTCATGAGTGAGTTCGCCGACCTATGCATGGACGCCACAGCCAACAGTGACGCGACGCCGAATACCACGGTGCTCAACTCTGTCATCGCTACTCTCAAGCTACTTGAGTTATGGCAGTCGGACTCGGAACTATGGTTACTGAGCTTCGAACCACTCTTCCAATAACACCGAGTAACATCGCAAACAACAAGGTACGGCTATGTCATCGATGCTTTACCACCTTTTATCATCGCCATCGTAAAAAATATTCTGCGCTCTCCGCCTCCTGATAACTCCATACGACACTCTGACGGCAGATTTCATACGCCGGACAATCGAGCCGGAACACCGCAGGCTGCAGCAGCTGCTCACCACGCAAGAACTCGGTGAACGAAAGCCTATGGAGATTCTGCGTCGCATGCGGCATCTGATTCGGGACCAATTTGCTACATTGGACGCATCTCTTCTACGAGAACTCTTCCTTCAGCGACTGCTACAATAGTTGCGGATGATTTTGAGCGGGCCCTCCACAAAAACCCTCGACTCACTGGCAAAGCTGGCCGACAAAATTGTGGATGTCGGTGCCCCGTTCATATCTGCAGTCGAGAGACAACATGATTCCTGCTTCCCTCTGTGCGCCGGTCCGCGACGACCTCTTGGACCACCTTCTTTAAGCTAACGAGGAACTCAACCGCAAAGAGGACCAGCTGGCCGGTGAACTGAGCTCGGTCAAAGCAGACCACCTATGCAATCCGTCACGACACCGACGCCTAAACCGCGAGAGATCGCCAAATCTCCCACGCAGCGTCTGCTGGTACCACCACCGATACGGAGCACGCGCTCGTCAGTGACATCCGTCATACCAGTTTGCGGGAAACGCACGGGCCACTCACTGGCGGCGGCCAATGTATCAGGCCCAACATACAGCCGTCTATTCCTCGTCGCGAACCGCGTCACCAAAGTTCGGTACCACATCGACACAGGTCCCGAAGTGTGCGTTGTTGCAAATAACGCAGGCGGACCACCACGGCAACACACCACACCGCCTGTCACTCCTATTAATGCTTCAACCATCCGGGTCCCCGGACAGAAGCCTGTTAGGCTTGACATCAGCTGAAGACACCCGTTTCGATGGATTTTTTTATCGCGGACGTGGGTGTACCCATCATTGGTGCACATTTTCTTTGGCATTTTAAGCTTGTGGTAGATCTACGACATAGCCGTCTCGTGGATTCTGAGACCCACTTAACAGTTCAACGCATGACATCAAGTTTGCCACCTTGCGTCTCGTGCAAGCTCATACCAGTCTTCCCACCGTGGTCTATGCTTATGAAAGAATTTTCTGATTTTTGCCGGGCTTCTATCTCTTGCAGACCAAGTACACCACAATGCCACTCATCACATTGTGACAGTAGGAGTGCCGGTGTTTCCACGTGCTCGTCCTCTCACTACTGACTGTTACGAGATTGCGTAGCAGGAATTCGAGCACTTGCTTGTGCGCGGATTCGTTCGCCCTTCTGGTACCTGGTCATCACGGCTACACGTGGTCTCCAAGACCGCAGGTGACTGGAGACCGTGCGGTGACTACCGCGCCCTTTACAAAGTGACAGTACCCGACCGCTATCCGATACCGCACATCTAGGACTTCGCGGCCGGCTGCACCGTATTCAGGAAAATGGAATAAACAAAAACATACCACCAAATACCTGTAGAGCATGTCGACGTACTGAACACTCCTATCGTATTGCGTTATGACACCTTTGAATAATACGTATCTCCTTCGGTCTACGAAACACCGCACAAACCTTTCAACGGTTCGTGGACTAGATTTTTCATGGTTTCGACCTGCTGCTTCGCGCACATCGATGACATCCTTGTTTCAGCACCTCAGTAGTTGATCACGCACTTCCCCTGCATCAAGTTTTCACGCGACTCTGCAAATATGAACCAGTCATCAACGGACTGAAAAGCGAGTTCACAGTACCGACGCAACACTCCTCACGCATCCAAAGTGCGACGCCATCACGGTACTCGCCGGGGACGCCTCGGACTTCGCCGTTGGAGGAGTATTGCAGCAGTCGGTCGACGGAGTTCGGCCACCGGTTGCTTTCTTCTCACGGAAGCTCTCACTGTCCCAGCGCGTTTACAGCACGTTCAGTCGTGAACTTCTCAGGGCATATTTTGGTTGTCAATCATTTTCGCCACTTCCTCGAAGATATGCAATTCCATTTTGCTCACCGACGACAAGCCGTTCACGTGTCCTTCTAGCGCTACCAACTTTGCCGACACTCCGCGTGAGATCTGCCAACTTGCGTATATTTCGGACTTTACAAGCGCTATCCTATACAAACTCCTCTAGAGTTGCCACTTCTCGTTTTCTGCGTCTACCTTCCAAAGGGGTCAAGTGAGTACCCTAAGAGAGTCATGGTGTCGTTACCCTCTTTTGAGTCTTTTTTTTCTTAGAGTGTGGATGTAGTAGGAACAACCCGCATGGATAATAATGAGGAGTGGTTGAGAGGAAACCATTTATTGAGTCGGCTTACCGTAGCTGCGGTAAGTGTATTAAAATGGTGGTGGTTGAAGCACGCTTTCATTTAGGTCAGGTATGTTCGTAGAAACACAGGTGCCTTTTTCATCTTGGTTCCGCAGAAAGCAGGCGCAGTCATTCGGACAATCTGACATATTTCTGTGACACTGAAAAAAGAAATATAGCACAAACAATAAAATGACTGTGTAAACGATGCTTTGCTTGAAGTAGAAGTCTCTAAGAACAGGTTTCAGTACATGATTTTGATTATCATAAAACGTATTTCGTCAAGAATATTCAATTTGCATATTTTCTAGCCTAAACCAAGTTTTTTCGACATACGCACATCCGGTGATTCATCACTGCGTTTGTGCGAAACGATACTCGTATCATTCAGCAATATTTACTTCGTGAATATCTTTGCGAATTTTGGTGGATGTGCCTTGTGCCGGCTAATCCAATTCTTAGTTCGTTGAATATATGGTCTTTCGTCGCTGATATACGCTTCGTAAATTTTGGTTACGATTGCGTGAAGCATTAACAATAACTTTATGTATAGGTGAATCTTTACGAGAGATGTATCTTATTTCGACAGCCATTGAATGGACACTCTCGATGTGTTTTTGCAGTCACCATCGGCGTCATGATCAGTATAAGGCACAAATCGATAACATGATCTTGCGCGTTCGCCTCGGTGGATCAGTGGCTAGGGTGCTCGGCTGCTGACCCGAAGGTCACGGGTTTGATCCCGGCCGCGGCGGTCGCATTTAGGTAGAGGCGAAATGGTGGAGGCCCGTGTACTGTGCGATGTCAGTGCACGTTAAAGAACACCAGATGGTCAAAATTTCCGGAGCCCTCCACTACGGTGTCCCTCATAATCATATCATGGTTTTGGGACGTAGAACTCCACATACTATTATAGCATGATCTTGCGCATCGTATGTTCTACCCACGGGTAAAAGCGTGCGAGCGGGTGTGGCGGAGATGGCTGAAGCAGAGATGACACGAGCCTACCATTTCGTCGCGCGGAGGGGTATTGCGGTAACATCATCGTCACCACGCGTGCGATAGCCGCTGTCGATTGCTCCTCAAGCAAGAAAGAAACGACCAACCCGTCTTTATCAAGCGAAGGAGCATGGACGCAGGAGAAAGGGGGGGGGGGGGGGGGGAGGTGCATCGCTCGAGCAGCAACTGAGTGTGAACTTTGACCATAAGGATACCGTCCTAAGTGCTAGCGCGTGTGCTCTCTAGGCAGACATCATGAACACAAACTGGAATCACCTGCGCAACTTCACACAACGTAAAACCAGACACACACACACACACAAGTGCCTGTGTGCGTGCGCGCGTGCGTGCGTGCGCGTGTATGCGTGCGTGCCTGCGTGAGTGTGTGTGTGTGTGTGTGTGTGCGTTTGCGTGTGTGTGTGTGTGTGTACGTTGCGCGTGCCTGTCTGCCTGCGTGTATGTGTGTGTGTGCGCGTATGAGTGTGTGTGTGCGTGGTATTACGTGCTCGTCTGGTCGTACGGGTTACTCATTTTTGTGTGAAGATGCATCGACTACCCCCTACAACAGGTTCTTCTAAGACATCACCGAACAGTTTGTATGCCCTTCTAGGTGCTGTGATCTCACCGTTTTGCGTTCTACAGATTGCACGAAGACCGCGTTTTTCCTTGGGGTGGCCGTATTGCCTTACGCCAGTGTTCTACAGCGGAGCTTCTGTTAAAGCCGAGATCAAATGGGCGAAGTATCGTGCAGCACCCAAAATTAAACTGCCCGAGGAAGGCAACACGTAACATAGAAACACGCACCCACACAAAGCGCCAAAGCGCAGAAGTATGTCATGTTGTTGGGCTAGTTGGTTCATAGACTCAGGATGCATGTTTAAACTGCACGAAGCATACTCTTTAGAACATAGAAACACGCCCTGTGCCTTACATAGTGTAGCATGTACGCTATTCAGGGCTGGGCAAAGATACTTTGAAATTGTATCGCGATACGATACAAGATACTCGAGCAAGAAGTATTTGAGATACAGATACAAGATACTTGCGGAAAAATTGTATCCGATACGATACTTGCCAATGGTATCTAAAGATACTTCGATACATTTGCAAATTAGCTATGATAGATCTATATAATGAAGCAGCAAGGCCCTATGTACAAATATTTTTACTTCAAATTTCTTAACTGCGACCAGCTTAGCTTACGAAGGAAAGCTTTTGGGCTAACAGTCAAATTATCATTCAAAGAACTTCTCGAATAATTCAGCAGGAAGAACAAAGACACAGCACATCAAAATATTTCCTGTTACGCAAATGTTTGTTCTACTGCATCGCATCTGACATCGGCACCGATAGTGCTATGGTTGTTAGAACCTCCTTCGCATGCAAGTCAATCGCATCGTATGTGTGCCATCCTTACATGCCTATGATCTTTCAAATCGCTGATGTGCGAAAGCCGCGAGACGTAAATCAGCCCCATTCCTTCATTCTTGAGGCTTAGCAACGAAGCACCACGCAAGACGAACTTCGATAATGAAACTATAGCGTCATCAGAATTTGAGTGAAAGACGCCGCGCGCCTTAGAATACGCAGCACAGTGCCGTGGCTACGAACAAGTGTCATGGTACCGACACAAATAAAAAGAAAGAAAACATCGATAAAACAAAAGGTAGGCCGCGCGTAGACGTTCGCGCGCTTATTAAATGCGAATGCATTTCATAGTCGAGGCTATGTCAGGCATCCGGCGTTGGCGTTGTGCGGCGTTGGCGTTGTGCGGCGTTGTCCGCGGAGGAGGAGGAGGAGGATAGGTTGAGGAGGTGTGCGCGCCGGCAGGTGTTAGATGTGAAGCATCTTATGGCAAAGCTTAATCCGGTGGTGGTGGTGTACGGCGTGACCGCCCTTACTGCGCATGCGCAAAACCTTTAAAAAAAATAAAAATAAACAAACCTCCTCTCTCCCCCCTAGGCATCCCTCCCCGCGGCAACCACACCCTCACTGCGCATGCGCCTCCCCTCCTCTCTCCCCTGCTACGCTCCCCCCTCTCTCCTCTAGGCATCCCTGCCCGCGCCGTCCACACTGCCACTGCGCATGCGCGTCCCACCTCTCTTCCCCTCTCCTACGCTCCCCCTCTCTTCTCTAGGCATCTCTGCCCGCAGCGTCCACACTCCCACTGCGCATGCGCGCCCCCCCTCTCTCTCCTACGTTCCCCCCCCTCTCCCTCTCTCGCCTCGCGACGCCGACACAGGCAGCGTCTGCTAGCGAGTTTCTTGGTGAAAAAACCGACTGCTCGCGCTGCACAACCGTTCACTGGCCACCCCGTATATATGGCAATGAATCTTGACCTCCAAGGTGGTGCCGGTGGGAGATTTCTCCCTGTGCGTTGTTGAACAATAAAAATTCGCAGCGTGCGCGTTAACTAAAAGCGGTCTGCGGCGGAGCTCGGCGGAGCTATATATGAAAAAAAAATTTAAAAAATAAATAAAAAAATTTAAAAGACAAGAAAAAAGCAAAAAAAAAAGGCGCTGCGCCGTGCTCCCGACCGGGCTGCAGAAATTAGGCGCCTTTTACTTCTTCGAACCACAACCACCATATATAAATGGAGTGAAGCGCGCGCGAAATGCATTCGCATTTCCTCACGATTCCCTTCGGGGAGGTGGAGGCTTTTTTTTTGTTGAGATCATTGTCTCGAGCACCATCACGTGACTCTGTTCCATAAATAGGGACGCGTAAAGCTCATCATCTGTGCTCGCTGGAGCGCTCTGGCGGTAGTATACAAGAATGTCACTGTCGTTAGTTTTACGCAGGTGGCTTAGTGGCAGCAATATCAGCTTGAGAACCGAAATCCAGGCCGACGCTTATTGCTTCGTGCGGTGGTGTTTCTACAGCAGTATCTTGCATCTTAAGATACACGATACATTATTAAATGTATCGGAAATACAGATACAGATACTCGTTTTGCGAGACGTATCGCGATACACATACAAGATACCCAAAGTGTATCTAAGATAGTATCGAAGATACATGTATCTTCGATACTGCCCAGCACTGACGCTATTGTATAGAAAGGGTTGAAAAAGGGAAGGGAAGATGAGGAGGCGGGAAAGGGTGATGGAACGGAATAGCATATTAATGCGGAGGTGAGTGGATTAGGGTGGGGAGTTAGAGGTTGGAGACATGCAGGTGGTCGAACGGAGAGGAGCTTCCTTCAGTGTTAAACCATGCCCACGTTCGCCTAGCTTCGCATCTCTTCGCATGTCATCGCTGAGGGTTGCCTCAGCTCCGCTGTACAATGACATTGAAGGTGTTAAGTCAGCAAAGGAAACGTATAAATTGTAGACTTATACGAGCTCGCATCCAAAAGTTACGCGAGTTAACCGTAAATGTTGCGACGCGTAAAAGTGTGGAGTTACGCGAGCTTGGAGTCAGCTGCTATAGACTTCTTTTGTATAGCATTACAATTTGTTGCTAGCGCATTCATTGCTTCGCCCTTGCGTCAAACATGTGATTTTTTTACCGCTTATGTAAAAAATGTTTCTCTGATAGATGTCCTGCTGTGTCTTCGGTACCCCCAAAGCACTTTCTTGGGTATCATTGTTCTCGAAATTACATTAATTATCTACCAACATCGTCTAATCGAAGATGTGTCTGCTTACACACGATTGTGCGAGGGATTCATCAGGTCATCGCTAACCATAATGACTTGCGTCAATTAAAAAAGAAAGTTGAAATCACTGCTTCATACACACAACGGCTAATGTTACCTAACACTACTAAGTAGTTACTACATTATTTTACCAGCAGAATGAACTCCCGCCCACAGAAGTATGTCTACTGTGTGACCCTAAGACTACTATGAAAAGTTGAAGAACACTTTGTAAATTCCAAAGTATGTTCGGCGAACGCCTGTGCCCATTGAGACGGGGTCGATCAGAATGGAACGCGATGCGCGCGTCTCCCTTCTTGCATGATTAGACACGCTGGGCACAGCGACGCTACGCAAGCAAAGCGCGAGCGCTGTAGAGTTGGTAGAGTCCGACGCAACCGGCGTCTGTTGGCGCGCCCCGGTGGCCACCTGGCACCGTGCCAGGGCACGGACGGAGGGATGGACGGACGGACGGACGGACGGACGTGAGCATGAGACATTAAAGGCTTTCGCCTTGATACATGCAAGAACCTTGCGTCACCATTTCATGTAGTGTCTCGATAGTCATCTACGAATATCATTAAGGAAGGTAAAAAATTTGGCAGATCCCAAGTATCATGGGAATCGATGTTATGCGAAGCATGCGGAGGTAAGATGACTGGGTGGTAAACTTTTCATTAAGGGAAACAATATGAAATGACGCAAAAGATATGTACAAATTTTGTACACACAAACATGCTGAACAGTCGCATATGTTTGATATAACGAGTTATTTACAGTTGTGTAACGATGCGAACAGAAACATGGCATTACCATCACCAGAAGCGGTAGGCTGATATGTAGCGCTTGTGCTTGCGAGAATGGTAGCCCTGGATAGTGCTACGTAAACCAACTACAGTGGATGGCGC
Organism: Rhipicephalus appendiculatus; assembly: GCA_030522465.1. NCBI lineage: Eukaryota > Metazoa > Arthropoda > Arachnida > Ixodida > Ixodidae > Rhipicephalus > Rhipicephalus appendiculatus. The sequence continues at coordinate 27,281 of JALIZH010003582.1, forward strand.
TTAAGTATACGATTGACGTTATCCCGATATGACTGCTTCATCATAGGAGTACATATGTAATTTTTTGAAAATTAGCCAGCACTGCAAACAGAATTGACATTTTGCGAATATTACGCCTGCATAGGGTCTTTTTCCAAAGTAGTTTCGAGAGCTGACGTGGCTCTGTGGTAGAATACTTAATTACCACGCAGATTGCTTGGGTTCGATTCCTGCTGAGAATATTCCTTGCATTCGTCGCGTCAACGCTGCTACTGTCAGTTTTTCTTAACGCTATCGCATTTTTATTACCAATGTATGTCCTTGCCGTTCCTGGGTAGATATAAATTGTCAAACACCTGTGGCGCATACCCGCATACTGCGGCTTTTTACCTTATAACTTTTTTACCGAATTTCAGCATGGCTTTAGATCTGGCCTTTCTTGTTCGACACAGCTCCTAGAATTTAGCCAGGATCTTTTTCATTCATTTGACCTTGGTGTACAAACTGACTGTATATTCCTAGATTAAAAAAAATCATTTGATTCCGTCCCTCATGTTTTGCTGTTACATAAAATTTCATCGCTCGGTATCACTACTGCATTGGTTGATTGGATTAAATGTTAGCTACAAGATCGCATACAACGTGTCGTAATTAATGGCTCCCAATCTGAATATGTTGCTGTTGCTTCGGGAGTCCCTCAAGGATCTGTTTTGGGGCCTCTGCTGTTTCTAGTGTACATCAATGATATTGCTCAGGATGTTTCATGCAAAGTGCGTCTGTATGCGGATAACTGTGTGATTTACCACTGCATTAGATCTGTCTCTGACCATGAGTACTTGCGACGCAATTTACATAGTATCATGCACCGGTGTGTTAGGTGGCGTATGTCTCTGAACCCTAGTAAGTGTCAATGCGTCTCTTTCACTCATAAACACGATACATACCTGTTTGATTACAGATTAGACACCGTCCAGCCAACGCGAGTAACTGATTATAAATACCTTGGTGTTCATTTTTCATCAAATCTTAATTAGACTAAGCACGTTGAGTATGTTACAGCGACATCCTGTAGAATGTTAAGCCTTGTAAACAAAACTTCCCGTTTGCCCCTCCCAAAATCAGGGAATTACTTTATTTTTCGAACGTCAGACCTATATTAGAGTATGCCTGCGTGACTTCGGACCCGCAAAGTAAAACCCTATGTATTATGCCCGAGCTGGTACAAAACCGTGTAGCCCATTCTGTCAGTTGCAACTATGACTTCACTTTTAATGTTACTGCACTAAAGGATAGGGTGGGGGTGGGAATTACTAAGTACACGTAGAAAAAACATTAGATTAGAAATGATTTTCAAAATATTTCACGGCATCGTTCAAATGGATAAAGAATCTTACATTTTACCTCCCCATTTCTTATCTCACAGAAGTGACCACTCTCTAAAAATAAGAGAAAGTTTTTGCAGAGCAAACGTATATTTACACTCGTTTTTCCACACACAATCTCGCAGTGGAATCAGCTTTCACAGGAGATTGTTGACTGTCGCACTGATACATCATTCAGAGATACTGTTACACCCATAGCTACATCTTTTCTGTTTTTGTGTTAATCTTGTTTTCATAGTGATCCTTTTTATGTAAGCATATGTTACCCTGTGTATTCCCCCTGCAATAATGCCTTCGGGCATTGCAGGTACATTGAATAAATAAATATGCGTGGTTCTTGCACCCTCAAAGACGGAGGCACCTCGGCTGGTTCGGCGCTATGTCCGTGATCGGTCCAGCTTTCACCAAGCAAGGGAGTGACGGAATGACGTCTCAAATGATGTTACGTTATGTGACATTATAGTGGCATCATAATGACGTCATGGTGACGTCATATGGTCACGTCACTACGTGATACCACCAACGGGAGACGCCGACGTCGGACGCCGATCAATTTTCACGTTTGATGAGACATCTAAGGCTTTGGCCTTAAAAATGCGTTCACACTTGGCCTTGAATGGAGCGAAAGCGGCAAAAATCCCCGGAAATTCACTCGCTTCGCCGCCTAAGCGGCCGGAAAACCACGCCGCGAGGTCGACGCGAGCAAATCGGCCCGAGACCGATTTTTTCGCCGCGCGATAGCGGATGGCCTCTCCGCTTCACGGCTTTGGCTGCACTAGCTCAAACCACGTAATGGAAACAACCGGCCGCGAATTGAACATGGCGCAAAGGCGTCGGTGGTGGCTCGCATCGGCGCAATTGCAAACTACCCGTGCAGCCCGACAAAGCTCACGGCCTCGGCAAGGACGCGTTCATCGAGAGCCTGGTTTGGATTACGATCGCCGCGAACAGTAGAAGAAGGTGCAGCAGCAGCGACTCCGCATGCCTCAACGTGTCTCGTTTTTGCTAGGTCACTCTACTTTTGCACAGCCGCCTGAATCTGCCGCCGCCGCTGCCGATGTGTGCACTCATGTCGTTTCTTGTTGTATCTCCAGAAACAACGTTTGAAAAGGTGGAAACCGTTTCTTTTAAGTGCTTTGCATGCATAAGCAGAATTCGGTACGAAATTTATTGCTCAGGAAACGGGCAAAATGGAACGAATTCTCAAAGTGGGGAAGGCGGCGGCGGCGGTGGCATGTTCGAGGGGCAGAACGAATGTGAACGTTCTCGACGCGCGCGGACATGGTTTTCCGGCCGCTCTGACGTTTTCATTTTCGCTTCGCTTATCAAGTGTGAATGCACCG
>JALIZH010003589.1:0-32856 GCA_030522465.1 Rhipicephalus appendiculatus
TCGGGCCCGACCGAGGCCCGAGCCATTAATCTATGTGGTGTCGCCCGAATACGAAATCGACAAGGTGTTTTAAGTGACATATATGATATATCTACGCTTTGGTGGTGCATGCTTCGCTAAAAACTATACTTTAACCTATGGTTATTTTTTGTAAAAAGGGGGCTCACGGTGAAAACAGCTGAGCTGATATACTTGATGCAATGAATGTTTTCTGGCAGTGGTACACTGTACCTACTTCTTCTGCAAACACTATGGGGATGCAATCAAGGCTTGGACGAACACCCGTCTGGTCCGGAAGAATCATTGAATAAAAAGACGAGGACACCGACCACAAGGGAAGTGAAAATGCGTTGACGTTGCGGGACCCATAATGAGAGCCTTGTTCACAATCGTTGTGAACAAGGCTCCCGTTCTGGGTGCCGAAACGTCAACGATGGGGATCATCAAGAGCGTCGCCGCAGATATTGTAGCAAGGAAAGTGATTTGCAGCATGAGTTCAGTTTCAATACATCGCGCAATAAAACCAGATGACACAAGGAACAGAACGCTCTCTTCCCTTTGTTTACATTGCGGTGAATTAAAATTTAAAGCATGCTCTAACGACAAAGCCAATCGTGCACCCTTCATGATATGTAGCGCCTGTCTCCAGCATAGTAGCCCCTTGCCACATCATGAGAAATAGAGAAGGAAAACAAGATTCGTTACGTTCTTGTAACTGCACTAACATAGACAAAAAAATATAATGAACCGAGCGCACCACGTGTACTTTTAGAAATACATATAAGCAGCCGAAACGAAGAAAAAAATATTTGTCATAGCATTCTTTTCATCTATCCCACCGCTGCTAGTATATACACTCTAGCAGTTGTTTGTGGGATATTTTACAGCTTGTTTCTTCACATGTCATTGAGCAAAAAAAATCAAATTATGCGCTGTTGCATCACATATCCTGACGCCCTAAAGTTTCTCGCACTGCTTACGCTAGCAGGGGAGTACATCTGCCTTGCGAATTGTGAAGGCGTCGCCAGTCGTGGCTTTTAACTTCCACCCCTGGAGCAAATTTAGGATGTCTCTGCGGAGAGAGAGAAGAAATGGTAGAGAAGGAAAGGCAGGGAGGTTAACCAGTCCAGGATAACCGGTTTGCTACCCTGCACGTGGGAAGGGGATGGGGGAGATTGAAAGAGGGAGGGGGAAAGAGTGGAAAGAGAGAGAAAGATAGCACATAACACAGCACACACACAAACAAGCAATCATTGACAGTCCGTCACGCTGATGTGGTACGCGACATCGCTGTCAGAGCCGCTTGTCCAAGTTCGTTTTTCTTAGAAACTTCAGTAGTTCTTTGGCCACCTTCAGCTGCGATGTCCTCTGTGAACGACATTCATGTCTCTGCGGACTTTTGCACAATGAACATAGGTGTCCAGCTCTTGCCTTCATTTCTGTCGTTCCCGAACGTCGCGCCGGTCTTCAATGTCATCTATACAACTCCTCTTTGAGGGTTTCTCGTGCAGTTATCAGCAGTGTATGCTATGCATGTTCTGCACCGCGCCCTCTTGTTTTTTTTTTTCCATATTATAATGGTGTACGCCTTCCTAACGATGTTGCACTGGTATAGAAGGTGGTCATTGGTCTATGCGACTGACAGGAGGAGGACGAAGAGATCTCGATCTATTTTCAGGGGTTTGTTCCAGTTTGGTAATACCTGGCGCGAATAAGCTTTTCGACGCTTACTCATATGGTTAAAGGGACATCAATCACATGGCACGGAATTCGCAATTGCCTTTTTTCAAGCCAGGCATTTCGTAAGCAAATATACTTTGCCCGAGGCCTTGTTTAATGGACCTATGCTCTGCACATTCCAACGTTGTTGCGGCAGTATCATGTATCTCTCGCACAATATAGCGCAGGGGTCTCAAACACGCGGCCCGCGGCCCGCACACGGCTGCCTTCGTCCGATTTTTTTTCTTTATAAGTACTTCCTTAAGCTACATAGGCATGACAGGTCTAAAGCATTTTCTTGTCAGACGCCCCATGCGTCCACCATGCGTTCATACATAGCCGTGAAAGAAAAGTCTATATTTCAGAATCGACGTCCAGATTTTAGTCATTTTGGAGATAGGTATAAATATGTTGTTTTATTCTCGCCACCAAATTCCTTTCAGAAATGACCGATATATGAGATATGGGAAATGTATTTCAAATGACAAAATCAGGTGACATTTGGTACAACCTATTCCGCACCCCCACTCCTCCTACCCCTTGCCCTGGCCTTTGCGGGACTAAATTTTCGTGAATGCAGACCGTTAGCTGATGCGAGTTTGAGACCCCTGCTATAGCTGAACAAGACGAAAGCTCAAACGCTAACAATGTGGGCGCACAAGGCAGGCTGTGCATGTCCATCTCGCGTGACATGACCACTGGGAGCCGTGACAGAGCCACGGAAAACAAATGCCTTTATAGAGATCCTATGTAACGAGATTCCGTGCAGTTCTTTCGTTTTAGTGGAGGGCTGGAATATTCAAAATCGTTCCCCAGCTTTAGAGCTCTTGCGATGATAAGTTATAAATTTATTATATTGCCTTAATTACTGTGATCACAGAAGACCATTTGGGATATAAAATAATAAAGAATGCGAATAAAGCCCAGAATAGCCAGATGTTAACTATGTAAGCGTCTGGCCTATTTACTTTGAGCTCGCCCGTTTCAGATAAATCAAGTAGCTCCATATATGCAAGAAGCAAAAGACGTTCAGTACTTGTCCATCATAGAACTCCAAATAGCTTGCTTCACAAAAAAAGAACCATGTTTTTTCGAGATAAAATGTGAAACATATATGTATGAGCAATTTCTCTGGAATAAAGTTAAAGGGACACTAAAGAGAAGAATAATTGTTTGATTATCAGTAAATTACTGTTTTACAATTCCAATGTAACCACGCTCGCCGTGACAAGACTTCGTAAGCGCGGAAATGCAGGTGGCGACGCCACCTTGAAATTCGCGCAGCAGAAGTCGTCACGTTATAGATTCTGACGGCGTCTACTGGGGCCTACGTAGATCCTAATCGGTAAAAATGAAGTAAATTGACCTCTGAGTAGCCCATAGACTTAACATACCACGTTTCAGGAAATTTTGAAGATCCAGTGCCCCCAAAATACGACGAATACAGTTTGAAATCCGTGACTCCACGCGCGGAGATTAGAGCACGAAATTCTAAAATGGAACTTTGGCCTTGATTTTTTCCTGTCTGAATAAACTTACGGTGGTGAAAGGAATGATGGTCAAATTCTCAGAATACGCATTATTAGTCTAAACCACTGCAGTGTTTCACTTTCGTGTCTCTTTAAGAATCGAGAAAAGTCCAGGCCCGGCTCGACCCGAGCCCGGCACCTCAAACCCGGGCCCGGCCCTAAGCCCGGAGCTTCAGGCCCGAGCCCGGCCCGGGCCCGCCGTGAAACCTACTCGGGTAGGCCCGAGCCCGTGCAGTGCTCTAAGCGAAGCACCCGCGCTTTACGGAGAAGCACTGAAGCGACACGTGGACACACATTAATCGTTCTTGCCGCCGCATCACGAACCGAAGTGGGAGGCGAAGGTGCTTATAGCGGTTGTCTCGAGTTCATGAAGCCCCGCAAGCTATTTGCTGACCTAATGCACGCTCAAACACATGCATATGGCACAATAATAGAAGTTCAACGTTCGGCAGACTGTTTGCAAGCCACTTAGTGTATATATATATATATATATATATATATATATATATATATATATATATATATATATATATATATATATATATATATATATATATATATATAACCCCGCGAACAGACGCGCTTTGATGTGGTGGCGCTGTGGTAGAATGGTTCCAGTATCTGCTTTCTGTGCACGTGGTCCGGAGTTCGATTCCAGTGCTTTGTGTAATTTGCATGTTAATGTCACAGATGTGTATGAATGTATTACTTTATTACTGTTAGGTTCTAAAAAGGCTTTAGAAAGGCCGCTCTCCCAGCGAAAGCTGGGAGAGCGGCCTTTCTAGAGCCTTTTTTAAAAACTCTTGGGGAACTATTACAAGCGAACTTGCATGGTACCCATTATGCTATAAATCATAATCTTAGTAGGAAAGCGTCTGCTGTGCCATTATTCGTCATTCTTTGGAGAAGCGCGGTACCCTCTACACACTTGTAAGGCATTATATGCACTTTGTTGACGCTGTGGCTGATGACGATGAAGAATTATGCCTGAGGATTTTGTAATAAGTTGGAGCATTCAACGACCCACTCGTTATGCAATTCGCATAGTGTGACGCCTGTTTCTTACTTTACTGTTATAAAACGCTCTATACATATGTTAATGTGATTCCTTACCCGACATGAAGCCTGCATAGAGTCAGTTTGCAACGGAGTTTCAAGTACTGGCTTAGCACGGTGGTTGAATACTGGGCTGCCACGCAGAGGTCCCGTGTTCGTGTCCGATTTTATCGCTACTTTTATATTTATTTTTTTTAACACGAAAGTGTTTTATGCCGGGGTCCACCAAGATTTGAGTGACGTATTTCTGTCACGGAAATGACGTCGAAAAAATACACATGATCAGAAGACAAAGAAAAAAAGTTCCGTTAACAGGAGTCGAACCTACGACCTCTAGGTCCGTGACAAGAAATGCCGGGCACGCTATCCACTGCGCCACGATCACATACTTTGCAGGCTTTAAAAACAAGCCTTTTATATCTACCACTGTCCTCTCACAGTGCTCTTGATAAGTGAAGTAATGCATTATGACCGTGAATGCACGATTAGTTTCTTGAAAGCGTTGTTTCTCCGCGTCCGTCCCATTCGGCGTGTTTCGAATAGTAAACGCGCAATTTTGCCGACGCGTGCTAGGGGTAAGGTTGCCAGGTGGCGACCTTACCCCTAGCATCCACACTCGTAGCATCCGTCCATACCAAAAATAGCTGTGCGACGCGCGAGTGCGTCGCGCTGCCGTAACTCCGCGTCACTAGCCATGCTAATTAGTAGCTCGCCCCGCAAAAAATCGCAGCCGGCCAACGGGGAAGACACGACGCGCGCTGCGTTTCGCTCTGGTCTGGCAGCGTTGTTCAGAACATGCCGCGAGTAGGCGACCTTAGCCCAAGTTCGGCGCCAAATCATTGACGCTCTTCTGGCTGTCACACCGCTTTCAATGAGTCCGCTCTCACCGTACAGCTACCCCAAGCATCTATGACCACAAGGGTTTATTTAATCATTCCTCATAGACGTTAGTCGTCGGGATACAGATGTACCATCAAGCGTCAACGTGGATGCATCCACGTTAAAGGGTGCTATAACTGTCAGCACACCAATAGACATTGTGCAAGCTCTCTTATATCAATGTGCAGTAAACATTCGACTACTTCTGTAAGGACACATTTCACTTTCGTGTTATACCGATTCCTATGACGGAGGGATCAACCATGCGTTTTTTTTTCTGATTCCCCGCTATAGTGGTTACGGACAACGGCGGCGGCGGCGGCGGACAATCGACCCTTGTTGTGATCTCATAGCAGCTTTCCCTGTAAAATTGTGTAGCCGTACCAACACGTACTCACGCCTTTAATGACAGGCATTTCGCCGGCATCCGGTCGCTGTCGTCATGACGAATTAGTTCAGTGACACTGCGTTATGTCAGTCCAGTGAAGAATGCAGAGAATTTGGTTTTCTCATGTACTCAGGCAAAATGATTGCCTGTTCAGATAATAGAACAAAATACCTGTGCTGACTCGTTGTCACTAGGATACTTGAAACCTTCTGAGAACTTGAAATCCCCTGTTTGCCCAAATTTAGCGTTCTTTGTCTCATACTTCTTTGACCTACTCGATGTGGCTGACTGTGGCTTCCGCTCGCTGCACACCTCATCAAATGACTTATATTTCCCGTATTCATATTTCGAGATAACAGAGCGCGATACGCGACTTGTCATATCGCTAAGGGAGTATCGAGGATGAGTAGAGGCAAGCGCTACGAACACAAACCAACCACTTCGCGCGCTTCGCTCAATTTAAAATTCATAACATAAAAAAATAAAAAAGAGAAATAAGCAAAACAAGGGTTTTTACCGATCAATGAAAGTTTTCATTAGTAAAAAATTGTGAAAGACCATAAATGCGAACATCGACATCAAACTTGGCTCGTTACACCAGATCTTAAGATGCCCGGCAACTGCTACGAGCGCTCATGTTTCACGAAACCGAAATTGGCAATCAGTTTCCGGGGGCTGATTACAGTACGACTTGCAACCGTATAGATATTCGGACATATGATCATGAACAATGGTGGCATGGCTTGGTGACGTGAGTGATGTGGTTGGAGGCATCGCAAAAAACGCTGTAGTCCGTACGTTTCCCTATAAAATCAGGCAGATGACCCTTCTCGTCGGAATTAATCTGCATCTTTTTATGGTAAAACGGATATTGCCTGGAGGCCGCTGTTAAATCCGAGTAAAAAATAATGGACATTCTAAGCTAAAGTCTAATGTTAAGTATGAGAACGGATAAGATATTACGGTCACACCTTATCAGTAGGTTCATTCAAGGGTAATCACATCCAATAATTGTCAGTTGTACTGCCTATAAAACCAATGAAGAAATCCTATCAAAGCGTGCACTACAAGGCGTGCACGCCTTGATAGGATTTCTTCTTTATGTGTCACCTCGTAGTTAAGTGCGCCTGAAATAACGTGTGTGGTCCAAGATCTAAAACAGGTTGTGGTTCGTCCTGTTACCGAGCACCACGGTCTGCCCCGAAATTTTGTGATATAACGTAGAATTCTTTATGAGAGATAAGTATTCAAATACATGCTACACCAATTTTATTTATGGGGAGATCCTAATTTCTCTAACATTCACTGCTCAGGCACGTGTGTTTCATTAAATCCAACTTCGGTCGGACCTAAGTGCTTTATAGAGATAAGAGGAGACTTCATCTCCCTCCAGGTAGTTACTTCGCCTACACGCGTAATAAACACGACGTCATCTCTTCTAGATCTTGTTTAAACGCCATCGACGGACATAATATGCAAGGATACATATTTACGCGGTTTGAGCTATTACGTCTTGCAGTTAACTATTATCCTTTCAATCCCATCCCCCCCCATAACAGCACTAAAACTATTTTTAGGAGCGAAGCTGCTTAGGCCGGCACCCCGCCGTCGCCGTTGAAGCTCCATGGCACTGTGCCAGCTGTGGCGTCTCCCCTCACGCGGGAGGATAAATGAGATTTATGAGCGCTGTAACGCGGATGGCGTCTGCACGATGCGCAAAGCGCGAGAATACGAACGCATGCGAAATGGAGGCAGATTAGTCTCCCTCTCCCTCTTTCTTCGACTCAGCCCTCACCCTCAAACAGGCGAACGCGCGAAACCAGCGCTTCACCCTGTCGTCCCCCCTAGTGGTTGGTCGGTTGCCCGGACAATGAAACACCGCGCGCGCCGAACGCCGCGTGCGTCACATTTCTAAGGAGCTTCGCTCATCGGTTGTATTTGTACACGGAACTGCTAGTTTTAGATGTGAAGCATCTGATGGCGAAGCTTAATCCGGTGGTGGTGGTGTGCGGCGTGACCACCCTTACTGGGCATTCGCAAACTCTTTAAACAAAAATAAAAATAAAAAAACCTCTTCTCCCCCTCTCTCTCCTCTAGGCATCCCTCCCCGCGGCAACCACAACATCACTGCGCATGCACCTCCCCTCCTCTCTCCCCCTCCTCCCCCTCCGCCCTCCCTCCTCTAGGCATCCCTACCCGCGGTGTCCACACTCCCACTGCGCATGCGCGTCCCCCCTCTCTCTCTCCTCTCCTACGCTCCCCCCTCTCTCCTCTAGGCATCCCCTGCCCGCGGCGTCCAGACTCACACTGCGCATGCGCGTCCCCCCCTCTCTCGCCTCGCGACGCCGACGCAGGCAGCGTCTGCTAGCGAGTTTCTTGGTTGAAAAAACCGACTGCTCACGCTGAACAACTGTTACCTGGCCACCCCGTATATATGGCACTGGACCTTGACCTGCCAGGTGGTGCCGGTGGGAGATTTCTCCTGTGCGTTGTTGAACAATAAAAATGTTGCAGTGGCTTAGCCCGGTTATGCCAGGATATACGTAGCGTTAGCAAAGGTTCAGCTGATTATTATTAGCTTTCCTGATTGTCTAGGATTAGCTTGATTATTATGCTTACTGCTGCTCCAATGACACACACACGGTATACGTATTATGTGGCACATGTATATTAATTTTTGCTCAACGTCGTTGCTTCTCTATTGCCACAAAGACGGATCGGTGATCAGTGAAGTACTAATACGCCGCCGTCTCTATGGCCCCAACGCAGTATTTGGAATTATCTGTCTCTGATAGACAAGATGTATGGTGGTGAGTCCCAAATCCTGCTCAAATCCTGCTTCCATGAATTCCAAATCCCAGCTTGGGACGCTAATTGCCAGGCAACTACTTCGGGATCCGATGAGTCAAGCTTCTCCGCTCTTCTGCGCCGTTGAGCAGCATTTGCGCTCTCCTTCTCCATGGCTATACCACACTGGCAAACGCCAGTCAGAAGCGCCGCGGCTCCAGCGCAGTGTCAGACGGCGACTGCACAGCGAAGGCTGCGCGCGCGCGCCGGCGCCACCGCGTCTACCACGGCTACGACGTTACTCCTCTGGAATGCGCAGACCGGCAGCGGCGAGTCGCGCGCGGCGGCGGCGGAGTGCGCGGGAGCTGCCAGCTCCGGCGCGCCAGCTGTGTGACATCACTGATCCTCGCGCATGCGCAGCACGGCTCTAGATGTGCCGCGCGAAACGGGCTTGGCTAGGCCAGTGTAGCTAACGCTACAAAATACGCAGCGTGCTCGTTAACTAAACGCGGACTGCGGGTCTCTGTGTATAGTCGGAGTCTTCTGTCTCTCATTGCCCATTGGCAGCGATTGGCATGTTCCAGTAGGAAACACCGGTCCATCAGTGCGTGCTTTTCGCCTCCCCAGGTTTCTCTCCTGCGCAACGCTGCGATGAGCGCCAGCGTCAACGCCGCCGCCAGTGTAAGCGTTAGCGCCCTCTGCTTCGCATCTACGCATGGTTCCCTTTAGCGGGAGATGGTATAATTTTTTTTTTACTATCAAGACGGCAATTAAACCGGTATCAACTATGAACTTGCTCGTTTTGCTTAATAATTGCTTCCTCGTCGATTGTTGTTGAGTGCTCCCTGGGTAAGAAGTGAAATATATATATATATCTATAAGGGCGTTCGAACAATCGCGCAGCATGATTTTAAAAAAGCGGGATGGCAATACGCAAAGCAAATCTAGTGCAAATTGTTCCCAGTTCCCAGTAGACTGGAGTAGCCACCACAGTTTTTTTTAAAAAATAAGATTTCATTTATTAGTAATCAAAATAAGATTTCATTTATTAGTAATCGTTGTATCGATAGCTCGACCAGTACTCAAGTGATTATCAAAATGTCAATGAGGTATATGTAGCAATGTTCAAATGACGTCTAACTGCGCTATTATAAGGAACATATTAATATCGTGCTCCTAATTCCCGCCTGATAAAGAAAGCCTCCTTCACGGTATTAAGTTATTACCTAGTATTGTTCCATGAACTGTAAATTGTTACAAAACATTTTGCATTTATTTTGCTCTTGCACTGTATAACTGCCCCTTGCCTCTACAATGTGCAGAATGTACCCTCGGGGTCTCTCAGCTCAATAAATAAATAAATAAATAAATAAATAAATAAATAAATAAATAAATAAATAAATAAATAAATAAATAAATAAATAAATTGCAGCGCTGGGCTCTTCACTACAAAATAAATGAATAAATTCTCTTAGCAGTATTTTTAGCTTGGGCAGCGATTTGAGCTGTCACCCTCTTGCTGCGAAAATTGTTCCAAAGTATTGTGCGGCCTTAAAACTACTTCCACGGTTACGGCGAAATTTACTTTTTAAGAAATGTTTCAGATAAATAATGTGTAAGTGCTTTCTGTGACCCTACACGTCCATAAGCGCTGGGCATAAACGACCAACAAGCACCGCTTCGGATCCTGTTTGTAGGAAAATTTGCTGCACTGTCGCATGCACAGGGTCGTTTTCCATTACGCATGCATAGGGCCGTTTTCCAAAGCAGGTTCAAGACCTAGCATGGCTCTGTGGTAGAATACTTGATTGCCACGCAGAATCCTTGGGTCCCGATTCCTGCTGGGACCCTAATAATTATCCTTTGCATTCGTCGAGTGAATGCTGCCGATTTCAGTTTTTCATAACACTCTCATTCAAATAACCAATGTATGTTCTGGCCGTTCCTGGGTAGATATAAACTGTCAATCACTGGTGGTGCATACCCGCTTACCGCGGCCCGTGGTATACGCGTATTAGCCACACGTGTCTGGAGGAAAGGGTTTGACGACGTACGCGATAGGATTTTCACGCTATTCATGTCTTGACCAGCTAGACGTATTCGTCCAGCCCTCTCACCCTCCCACACTAACTTTGGTCTACCCCAAGTTAATGAGGCGATCACGAGAGCACCCAGACGTAGGCCACTAGATAGATAGATAGATAGATAGATAGATAGATAGATAGATAGATAGATAGATAGATAGATAGATAGATAGATAGATAGATAGAAAGAAAGAAAGAAAGAAAAAAAGAAAGAAAGAAAGAAAGAAAGAAAGAAAGAAAGAAAGAAAGAAAGAAAGAAAGAAAGAAAGAAAGAAAGAAAGAAAGAAAGGAAAGACGCGGCCTGGAATTCACAATAAATTCTCAAAATCAGCTAAAAGAAAGAAAGAAAGAAAGAAAGAAAGAAAGAAAGAAAGAAAGGAAGAAAGAAAGAAAGAAAGAAACGCTCAGAGTGCCTGCAGTACGTTAAAAAATGCTTCGCATTTCAAACGAAAGTCATCTTTGATGATTCTAGTATGCAGGAATTTTATTTGAACTTCAAATAAAAGGTCACTGTGCTGCCCTTTTCCAAGAAGGGCTGGTTGAACCCCGTTAAGTTTGCTTTCAACGCGATAGCGTTAAAGAGCTCGTTTCGCAGAGTCGGTGTCGGCGTCGTCGGTTGTCAGTGAAAAATCATCTTCTCCGTGACCGAAAAATCGAGAGAGATCCAAATAAAATAAATGGTAAAAATTTCCACGTACGAGCGAGGATCGAACCAAGGCCGTTTACGTGGCAAGCAGGTGTTTTACCACAGATCACGATATTTATTGAAACTGCTTTGGAAAGAAACACTATACGGTTGATATGAATGATTCTTCTCAACGCATCACATTTTGCGTTGCAGAAGCGTGGAATCGCGCCAGGCGTCAAAAGATCTGAATCGAGCAACGAGTGGGTGTTTTAAAGGCCCACCCATTACAAAGCGCTCAGAAATATTTAATCATCATTAGCGGCAGAACCATCAACAAAGTGAACAGCTGCGCAGGTTCGCGTGTTGCCCTGAGGACGCGTAGTGGGCCCTTCGCTGATTCGCAATAGAAATAATTATGGCGTAGTGGCCACTTAACAACTATGCTTGCAATAGGCATTCAGCGATACTTTCAAACGGGCAATCTGACGCGCACAGTCGTTCGTTTACTTATGCCATGGTTGAGGCATGCACCTAGAACAGAAGCAGGTTAGAAGTTCAGAAGGCGATTCGTACGGCGCCCGATTGCGCTGTCGCGTTATAATGTTGGAAGGCGAAGCGCAAGCATCCTCCACGTTTTTTTTATTTCTATTTTGAGATCTAGTGCACACGTCAACGGAGAGATTTCACAATACACAAGACACATATAAGAGCTTTTCGCTTCCTCCATATCCGAAACTAGAGAGATGAATACATGTTTAAATATTTCTAGCCAGCTGGTGCCTATATTCAAAAGGTCATATGTACTATAATCCCTTTCCCGAAAAAAGAAGCATGCATCATAAGCATCAATGAGTGTTCATCATTCTTTTAGGTGTTTCGCAGCTTGCTCTTTGTGGTATTTTTATACGAAAAATCTCGCAGGATTTACACAGATCTAATCACGTGATCACGCAGAGTCAGTGGTAGATGCACGCAGAGTCAGTGGTAGATCACGCAGAGTCAGTGGTAGACGCGACAGTTTTTCGGTAGCTTCACACTCTCTTGGTAACAACCCCTGTGTTCGGCCTAGTGATGTCGCTTGGAAAGCGGATAACGGTTTCGATTCTTCTGCTGGTGCCTGCACTAATGTGAGTATAATGTTAAACGTTATTTTCAGACATCGCTGTACCCGCGTCATTTTTAATGTTAAACATCTGTGTAAGTGGCACTGTGCGCCAGAAAAGAAATTGATATCATCCAGAAAACTACGAGCTACCCTCCAAGGGCAATATGCCAGTTTCAGCTATGTAGTATTGACGGGGCCCTGCAACACTTTTTGAGCGTGGTCACGAAACACTGCCGATCGGTAGTCGATGCTCCCGAGAACACGCGAGCCAAATATTATAGCGCTGTACGCGGCCTGGAATTCACAATAAATTCTCAAAATCAGCTAAAAATTGCTTTTTCTTCTCTCGACAAATGACGCTACAAGCTCAAAAATCACTCGTCACAGCCATCGTATCAGCCATTGGCTGACTTGAGCATGGCGTGCTCGGTCGTTAATGGGGCCGCCGCGGGAGGCCGCGACTTGTCCACGCGTAAGCGTGCGCGATCGCACTGAAAAGTCGCGTATTCCAAGCAAAAAACAACAACAAAAAAAAAACAGAAAAAGTGTTCAACGTCACGAGGCGCGCGTGACGTATTTTCTTTCCCCGTGCCATCCCTCCCTGCTTAGCTTCCAGCGCTTTCGTCGGGACGAGAGCAGAGAGAATGCAATCGCAGCGTGCGACAAATCTTTGTAACTCCGCTCGTACGGGATGGATTCTAAGAATTTTTCCGCGGTGAATTCGTGAGGCAATAAGCTCCTTTAGTGAATCTATTCCACGGCTACTTGGAAAAGTGTTGCAGGGCCCCTTTAATGTCTAAAGTGAAGTCCCTCGCTCGATCTGCTTACTTTATGCGCTCAGTTTTGACAACGTGATTCTTCTGGGTCCCTGTTCTTCCTCATTCCGTGTCGCCTAAAGTGTTGTTCCTTACCCGTTTGCGCAGGGCGGCCTGAGTGCACAACTTCGATTCAGTCGTTTAGGGTCGCTTGAAAGTAATGTAGGTTTTGTAGAGTAAAATAAATAAAAGGTATAGAGCTTGGCTAAAAAAAAAATAGCGCAGCCGCCGCATCATTGCACTTCTAAGACCGTGGACCAGCTTTTTTTGAAGCTGAAATTGGTAATCTGCATGAGTCGTAACAGATTTTGCGTAATTATTCACAGAGTTCTGCGTCTTAAATGCTTCGTAAAGGGGAAAGTGCAGGCGCAACTGACAACGCCACGGCGATCAGAAGTAGCCATGAAATGTGGGATACTGAAAGGTGTCGGCCCCCCCCCTCCCCACCCTCCCCAGGATATTGATGTAGGGGGATGTTTTTCCGAAAATAAATAATTAAAATAGGTGTTTTTCTCAAATAGGGAATGCTTCCAGCAAGTGTCCTCCACCCTCCTCCTGAAAAAGTCCCGGGGTGCAGGCATTGGTCATTGTATTTCTTCAAGGCAACGACGGCGAATAATACGCGATCAGAGATACCTGCGGATGCGAGGGATCTGAAGAACACAAACTTGACGAGTGCGTAACTATGGCGTCAGTGGTCGTCTGATATATAATGCGCGTGCTGCTGTTAGTATGCTTAACGCGGACGCGCCGCGCAGCATCGCTACGACCGGCTTGGGCTAACGCCTGCGCGGCGAAGTGCCGGACAGTATGTTCGCGGCGGCTGACACCATCCACAGCTGTCGATAGCGGGCGCACACAAAAACGAAAGGGTAGTCGACGAGTCAAATCCAACAGCGCTCCAGCTATCACCAGCCGCCACGAACATAATGAAACAGATTTTGCGGTGCTGGCATCAGTGCAAGCTGGCAGAGGCCATGCTGCGGAGCTTTCGTGTTAAGTGTGCTGACGGCTATACGTACACACACAGACACACACACGCATATATATATATATATATATATATATATATATATATATATATATATATATATATATATATATATATATATATATATATATAGTAGTGGGAAAAGAATCACGCGGACCCCGATAGAATTATGAACAAGAAAGAAAATACGACTTTCGTTGGTTTGGCACTGTATATTCTTACTAACGTTTCGTCTGGTGGACCAGACTTTGTCAAAGTCAGTTACACAGATGCAATAGCCACGGCCATGCAACAGCTAATAATAAACGGAGGGATGCACGTAGTGTCGCACAGGTCGCGAACGAGTAACCTGGCTGCTATATCTAACGCGCTTTTGTAATCGCAATCGCAAATAGCATAGAGCATTCAACTGTAATGCAAGCTGTATTTAAAAGTTTGATGTTAACATACCCTTGGAAACGTAGAATTTCCTTCAAAGATTTCGTGAGATCTGGGGTGTAAGTCGCAATAGAACAATGCTCGGCGTAAGTTTCGGTTGCGAAGCGATACACACTTCGCAGCTGCCATAAGCGCTGAAAACAATGGTACTGTGTTCTCGATTTGCGGCAGCACAGTAAGCTCCACTGACCCCTCGCCGATGCAGGCCAAAGCAGCTGCATTTTCATGGCCTGAACAGCAAGTGCTGCTCCTCGATTTAATCTGGCCTCTCCTACAGAAGGCGTTATCACATGGCCTTCGCGACTGCGGTAAAAAAAATCGCGGGTGCGCGCACTTTTCGCTGTGCACAAACCACTGACTACCGCCAATTGTGCTGAAAGTATATATGGGTGCATTTGGTTCTGGATGTGAACGAAACTCAGGCCTTCCGAATGGAAGATGAGTAAACTTTCCAAACGACACCACCGCTCTCGGTTAGAGCTGAATAAACAGGACCCAATGAGCAAGCGAGCGTTCCATGCAGCGCTAGAAAAGAAGCTTTGGCGAGTGTATGGTAATTCTTCAGTGATACGCTACAGCGATTTACGATGGAGCGTAGACATCATCGTTGCTCCGAGCGAGGATGATGCCAGCGGGAACTGCGAGCAGCGGGGACTCTCACCGCTATTATCCTAATGTCACGCACGTGCATACCGTCCCTCGCAGCACAGTTGAGGTGTCCACAGAGAAGGGAGACATCGTAAGCGATTGACCAGGCTTTCCATGTGGGGCGAGATAACGGTATCGCATTCCACTCTTAAACGGAGAACTAAAGCGTCCTTCTGTGTTTTATTCATCTTTGTTTGGATAGCAGTTCGTCTTACGTGAGAACTGGACGGGCGGACGGACTAACGGACAAGAAGGCTTCCTGATTAATTGGCACAAAAATTCTTACCACTTTAGTAGTTGTGGCACTTAAGTTATTCTTACTCATTTTTAGAATTGAACGAATGTAATCTTCCTAATTGTGAGAGACTTATCCTCATACATTCAAAGATTTCAATACAGATAACATGTGCCGAGGATTAATTGAGTGCGCATCTTCATGAGTGGAAGTCGTCCTAATTGTGCTTTTAATAACGGAGGAAGCACTGAGGCATCCCAAATTCCTAAATGCGGTTTCTGGCGAAAAACACTCGCTTGCGATGATTAAATGACATGGCTTTTTAATGACCAAAAGCTAAATGGGCGCCGCTGAACCTCGTTTGATGTGAACCCTCTGCAACTGATTTCCTTTCAGATCATATTGCACCGGAATGGTCAGTAGCCAAATTGACGCTGGTGGAATTGGGTCCTGCAATCAGAATGTAAGTACTATAGGTTGATGCTCAATAAACGATAAAGTGCTCCGTTTTGCCAGCATCGCGTCGGTTGTAGAAGATCAGAAATGATCAGGTTCAAAACATAGTTAGCTTCAGCTGATCACATTATTCATTGGTGGCTAATAACAAACTCACAGGATCCTTTATGCATTCGCCGAAGATGATTAGAACACGAAAGCCATTTTTTTTCTCAGTCGATCTATTTTGATCCCCCCTCCGTTTTCACGGAACATTGAAACACTTGTTCGTTGCATAATTCGCTTGCAGTAACACCTGATTAGTTTACCTTGCGCAAACTAAAAAAAAAAACTCTTACACATCGAAGAACGATACATATAGAACACATCAGCGCAAACTATGAACAGTTTAATGCGGTAATGAAAATGGTATATATACAGAGACTGTACACATACGCAGAGATACCTTCCGAACCCATCTAGCTTCGTTGAAGAGCTCTATTTTCTTTTGGCAGAGGGCTATGGATGGAGCGCTTACACGCGCGTCCGCTGAAGCAGGTTTTACAGTGTAGACTTCGTTGACCTCCATTTTCGTCTTTTTGTTCAACATGTGTACTATTTCTGTTTTTTTTTTTTTTCAAACACTGTATTACAGATGCACCTGCTGCATATGTCATCAGATGCTCGGGAGCATGCAGGAGGCCAGAATCGTATCGGTGGCCAAGCAGCCTCCCGTTAACGCACCTTCCCGTTTGGCTAGCGCAGTGAGCTCCGCGAGAAATTGGGATACTATAAACGGCATTCTTTTTGCATTCAACAAGTCTGCCTTCATGTCTTGTAGAGCTCACTGCATCCTTGGTCTGGCCGTTTACCGTTTACTATTACGAACAGTCTTACTTCTGTTCTCAGCGCAGCGAAAATTGTCCTCAGACCGTACCTTCGGGCGACTATCTTCATTCGGTGTGCCACCATATGCATGTACGGATTCATCATTAAAGGTAGCCTTCTCTCACCTTTTAGATGTTGTTCTTTTGTTTGCCCTAGCAAAACTGACAACGTTATTGAAACATATAAATAGCGTGAGTATCCAGTGAGTATCCACTTGTTTCAAAACACGTCACTCGCATGCTTACTCCCGCTTCGTCGAACAAGTGTGCAGGCATTCCAATGTGGCACACAATTGAAGATGCTTTAGGAATCATTCATCTGGTACTTCAGGTGTGAACTGCGCACCTTCGTGCTCTCTTTCAAGTAAACTCAGCACGTCAGCCCTTGTCCTCTCAGACATACGAAGAAATCACCGATGTACCTCACGCACTTCACTACACCCAATTCATGTAATGAAGTTTTTAATTTTCTGTCCTCATTCAATGAACGAATCACAGAGCACTGAAGCAAATCTTGATCTAATTCTAATTCAGTTAATTGGGAGAAACGTCTTCCCACAAAACCCTACGCAAGGTGACAGCAGATGTATGAGCAGTAAGTCGACGAAGTTTTGCACCGACGTGCCGCACTCGCTCTCTAAAGTTCGCGACCCCGAAATTTTTAATTGACTTTTTTACAACATCGACTGCCACTTTCTGTGGAATGGTGCATAACACGAAAGTCCGCTTGACCGAAAAAGAACATATTGGGTCGTACCTTTTCCGGAAAACGAACGACTTGTTTTGAATTGCGAATCAAGAATGGTTATTGCACGTCGAGTTTTACCAGGTGCCCTCGAAGGTATAAAGCGAGGACCCTTCTGCCATGTGCCCATGCCTTCCACAATCCCTCTAAAAGGGGAAACCACCTTGTGAGTTAATAGCTATCAGAAGAGACTTGTTTCCATATGTCGGCATAAATACAAGTTTACCTTGTGCTCAACCATGTATACGATTCGCGGACTAGGAGACGTTTAGATTTATTCGCGAATAATAGTTCCTTTCGGATTTAGATTTCCTTTTTAATTATAGATACTAGTTTACTCAGTCAAGCATTACGGTCATTGAGTGTATACGCATATCTGTCTGATTTGTTCTTCATTTGATGCGAGGGCACACTGTCAAACTTCAAGAGTTGTTATGTTCCAGCGCTTTGAACATTTCGGTACTTGTAGCTCAATGCGTGGTTAGAATGCAACAACGTCAAAAAAGCAGTGTCTATGTTAAAATAAAAAAAAAGTCATTCGCATGGGCAAAATTAGGTGTCTATACTGAACGTTGGTATCTTTTCTCAATTCTTATTGCAGTGCACATTCTACACGAATGGAACCAACAGCTCTTGCAGAGGGAATTGCACTTGTGTTAGCGACAAGTACGACTATTTCGGATCACCGCAAAATCCTGCCGGACCTGGGACATGCTACCAGACTCAAGCTAGTCCTAAGAACGCTTTAAGTGGGCCCAAATATCCATAAAATGACGTGTCTTTGTGGTACTCCTCATGAGTGTCATAAGTGTAATAAAACTGCTGGCCCGAACGTCATAAAATACACATCATGAGCGGCCAAAGACATTGTTTGCCTCGTGACTGCTGCTATCGTATGGCGTTTCTTCTAAGTCGCCGCACTTTTGCTTTGTACACTTTTACATCTTTGGGTCTTTTTGACAGAAAACTATTGTTTACCATATACTGACTTTGGCAGACCTATAGAATCCCGCGGGCCGTATTCCGACGACACTATAAGTTTTCCATGATTTCACGAGACTAGCGCTAGTCTACTCCGTCTATAGGAAATTCAAGCTCATGTTTGGTGCGCGACGACTACGCCGCAGTGATACTCGCATGGCCGAGTTGTGCAGTACTGAGGATAGACGCTGCCAACGAAGATGGTTTGTCGCCGCATTTGGCAGCGGTGGTGGCATGGACGTGTGCGCGCACGCGCTTCTCATTAGGCCCGCGCACTGCGGAGCCGCTGACCCAGAACTGATCTCGCAGAAGCGAAATCAATGATGAATAATTAAGAACAAATTACTCTATTAGGTGCGCGTGATTACAATGAAATGCTATGTTTATTTTGAAACGCTTCTGAAACGTAAACACTCCTGGAAATCAAAACTTCCGTAACTTCACGTAAGCACCAAAGTGACCAGACAAGTACGATTTCGACAGCGGAAGTGTTAAAGCTCGAGGTCTGGCCATTCAGAGAACGAGAGAAAGGCTTATTATGTCAGTAAAGCAGAAATGTCGTTCTGAATCAATTTTCCGACCTGCTACTATGCGTTAGGAAAGGGGAGAGAGTGGAAGAGAGAGGAAAGAGAAGGCAATGATGATGTGGAGGAAGTCGGTGATGGCGCAAAACCTTGAATGCGCAAACACTATTTAGAGTTACTTCTTTAATTCTGTCTCACGCAAAAAGCTTCTTCAGCCCTTGCAGAATATTGCACTGATGACGAGGTAAGGCCCCAACGGAACTGTTTCGGATAAGAGTGAGCAAACAACTATTATGACCGGCCTCTACATTCTAGCGCGTTGCTCGGCTAGCGCGCTCTTTTCGTTATCTTCTTCAACTTCTTGAGGCCTTGCTAAGTAAGTTTAATAGTTAATTGACGCTTACTAATCAGTATCATGCTAATCAGTTCATGGCATATGGTATTATTTTCTTGCTTAACCCTTTCAGGGTCGAATTTTTTCGCGAAATGCATGCCAAAAATGTGTAATTCTTCATTGCTGAAATAAATTCTTCAGACCATTTTATTTAAGAAAAAAAATTGTAGAATTTTTTTTTTCGAGACCGTAAAGTGACGAAAAATAATTTTGTGTTGTTACATACACATGGTTTATTGAAAGTAACATCAAAGAAAATCCTCAACAAAATCACTTTTGCGATTTTCTTATAAATTAAAATTATGCATTATAATAAACATAGCTCACAGACATACAAAATTACACCATCTCCCGCTGAAGGGGACCATGAGGCGATGCGAAGCCGCGCGGGGTTGCACACCGAGTTTGCATCGGTTTGCCTAGGTGTTTCCGTTAATGTTTCCGTTAATGTTGCGTATTGAGTGTTACCGTCTGTGTGGTGTTTATGTTCTTATGTTGTTGTTAACGTAGACACCTAGTCAAAGCGTTGCGTTTCGACATGCCGTTGCGTTTCGGCATGTCGAGCCCGCGATTCACCCGTAGCAGTTTCCCGCGGACGTTGCCGTTTGCGCTGGACTTCCCTGCCCGGAGCTCGGGGTCCGCTTGCCGACGTTTACGTTGCGCTTCGGAGCGTCGAGCCTTCCGCTGGTTCACCCGCTGCTCCGCGATCTCGGCAGGCATTACGGTATTACTGCAACTGGCGCCGACGTTGAAAATCATAACACCGACGCAGCCGGCGGTGTTATGAGTTTTCAACACGCGCTGTACGGGTGACAGCGCGTGTAAGACCTAACGCGAGCCTTTTATCTAAAATAGGAGGGGGGAATGTGGGGAGAGGGAGGTTGGCTACGGCGCAGCCACAGATGTTAGCTGGTGTGTGGAGAGGGTTTGCGCATGCGCTGTAAGGGTGGTGACGCCACACACCACCGGATTGAACTCTGCCATGATATGCTTCGCATCTAAAAATAAACGCACCAGAGTACTTTTCCGGTAAAAAATGTCCGTGCTATAACACTACAAGCTTTTCAGCGCGTGATAGTCTTTCAAGCATAGCTCCACAGAGTGATTTGTTCCACTGCACACACGTGGTGCGTTTCTTTGCGAATTTTCTGTCGCCCAGTGGGGTTGGCGCAGACGTAGCATTTTCTCTGGGTCCTGCTTCCCTGAGCATCGGTGGGTGGCACCTTCTCTATGAAGTGTCGCGCTGTTAGCCTGACAGCATGGTCTCCGCTTGGCCTTCCCGCCTTGCCCCTCTCTGTGTGATACTCCTCGATCAGTTGGTTCACTACTTTCTGTTTGAAGTTCGCAAACGTTCTTGTGGATGCGGTGTTTTCACAGAAGAGAATAAAAGTCTTATCGCCAACGAGACGGAGTTAGTTGTCCCGAGTCCACCCCAAAACAGGAAACGCAACCACGGCGGCGTCCTTTGTGTAATTTAGCGCCGTACGGAAACATGTAATAGCGCCCCGGGGAGCAATAAACGAGAGAGTCAGAAGCGGTCATCCTTTGAGAGATTAGAAACCAGACAGCAATCAGCTTTGCGGGCGCGAGAAGGCATCACCACCCGAAGGACGAAACCGAAACCAGCCGCACCACGTGCGCGCGTTCAGATGCGGAAGCGAAAGCCGCCGCGCCGAATTCTGCAACGCGAAAAGTCTCAAGGATCCCTTGAGGTCGAGTTTCGAGTCGAGGAGTGTTTACGGGCCATAGTCTCGGAAATAGGCACCTGGCAAAGGGAACTCGCTACTTTTCTGTTAGACAAACTTAGTCTTCTCGAGGTCTGAGACCCGCTTTTAGTTAAGAGTTCCGATAATATTTTAGCTTTGATGGAAGCTCATCAAAATGAAGGGCTAAAAGCCTTCTCTATTGATGTAACTGGCCTATACTATTCCCTCCTCCATCCACAATTACTAAAATGCGTTGAAAGTAGCGCTGTGTGGTGTCCATATGTGCCTTCTCGTGTCCGTGTGTCGTTTTGCGCTACATCAAAGCTTTTCTAATGAATCACTAACAAGCCCACATTGCAACTCTCGTAGGCAAAAGAGGAGTGTTCCACACTCGCCATCATGGCGACTAGTGGTACTTACTAACCCTCCCAGGTTTAGATGCACAGACAAAGTGCACGGGAGGGACGACTCACACCGTGGCTAAATAGGTGGAGCATGGAAAGAGTTATTCGAAAGGTTGCAGGTTCGGTCTCTGCCTGCGACAATTGCCTTTTCAACCCACTTAATTTATTCAAGTTTGTATGATAATTGCGAAAAATAACGACCTCTATACTCTCCTTGGCTTGATTGCCATAGTCTAGACTTTGCTTGACTGCCGTCCTCTATACTTTTTTTGACTTGAGTACCGTCCTCTATACGGGCCGTACATTAGCAGAGAAATATGACCGATACAGTCGGATAAACGGATTTTAAACACCCGTTGGAAGACGTTCGTTTCGGCTTGGCCAATCCGCTCCGAGGCAGTTTTATTTTGATTTTGTGCTAGCTAGGCCTGGACCACATACGCACATTCTTCAGCATAGTAACGGCGAGCTATCTATACACACCATTTACCGTTGGCGGTACGCGTAGCTCGGTGGCACTCAATAATCACCATCTAGATGGTGTGAAGTGCGCATAGGGCGTGGTTTAAAGGTCGTTGACCCTCTCGTAGCGATGCGCGCACGCCTGTAGGTTGCCCCACGGGGCTGGTCGCCAGTGCGCGCGCGCTTGTCTCATCGCGGAGGCTGTTTGTACGTCTTGTGCTTTCACCGCAAAGTTCGCGTTGAAGTTACAGAGTGGCACAAAGGTCACTTCGCTTGCTTCAGTGGCCGCGTTTGCGAATAGGGTGTGCTGCTCAAACCATAAATAAGTAACAACTGTGACGGTTGTTGGTTCACTCTCCTCCTGTGTATACTTGTGCGTTCGTTTCATGTGCCTTTCTTCGTGTTTGTGAGTGCGCTCCAAGTGTCGAGCTGTGAAGGTTGTGAGTTAGCGCTCGTCCTGTGGGTGTTCTTTTCTTGCGTCCTGTGTGCTTGAGCATAGCACAGCAAATTTCGAGCTGCTTGCCGTTCTTCGCGCGGCATTCGAATATGTTGCTATCACATTCGTTGCTTCGCCCTTGCGGTGGAACTGACTTTTGCATGTCCACTTCGCGCGGAGTTCGCGATATGCCGTGTCCAGGTATATGTTAACAACTTGAGCTACCACAACGGTTCAATCATGATCACAGGCGTTAGTCGTCGGGATGGAGATGTACCACTATAAGCATCAACGCAGATGCATCCACGCTAAGCAGCGTTATAGCAGCCAAGGACCAATAGACATTGTACAAGCTCTCATATATCAATGCACACTAAACGCTCAACTGAACACGTTTCACTTTTGTGTTATGCCGATTCCTATGACAGAGGAATCAGCCATGATTGTTGTTTGCTGTTAAAAAGGCGAGCATCTTCGTGCTTTAGCAAACACGACCGCTGCAGCAGGCGATTACATTTTTTTAGCGCTCTCTGTCATTGAGACAAACTTTTTGATGAAAGCTAAACTCTCATCAAGCCATCTGTTGAATCCCCTCAAGAGATGACCGCGTCAGCACTGTCGATCATGGCCCTTAATTCAAAATACGGAACCGTAGGTGCTCAGCCCCACTCATGCGAAATACAGGTCGGACGACACCTATTGGCCATTTACGCCACCTCACGGGTGATGGTAAACAAACCTCTGCCTTTCTTAAAGTACCTCAGAGATGTGCGTACCACCAAGAGTAAATAGTGCACATGAATAGCTTGCCGTTAGACGGTGGATGATGCATGCGTTTCTGACCGAGTGGTTTATTTCTTAACGGTTTCTTTGTAAAAACGAAACAAGTACAAAGGCCAGGTGGCAGCTGCAGTGGCTGCCACCTGGTTTTAAGTTCTATAGTTAACGAATAGGTGTAAATTGCTGATTTCCTGGGCACAGCGTCAAAGAAAGAAATAAGCCCTACACACGAAACGCACAGAATAGACGGCTCCATTTCTGTATTTGGGACAAATTGCCGCTTTTTAGGTCACATTCTGTTACACGTCCTTTTTTAGACAGTTTGTCACGTGAGCTTCCAGTCTGCTAAATATAGGAGGAACAAGCTCATTATGTACTTATCTCTAGGCAACACTGTATTCCAACCAAACCTTTTTATAGGAAGCTAATTGACCTGGTAACACCCAATACGAAGATTTATGGCAATGCATAAAGTTCAAAAGCGCTGTCGTGAGATATAGCAGTTGCGAAAATAGGTCCTGCAAATGATAAAATTACGCATGTCTACATATAAAGCATGAAAAAAAGCATTCCTACGTCATTGCAACGCAAATAGGTAACTAATAAAATAATATCTGGGGTTTAACGTCCCAAAACCACGACATGGTTATGAGAGACGCCATAGTGGAGGGCTCCGGAAATTTCGATCACCTGGGGTTCTTTAAGGTGCTCCTATATCTTAGTACACGGGCCTCAAGCATTTTCGCCTCCATCGAAAATGCGGCTGCCGCGGCCGCGATTCGATTCCGCGAATTACGAGTCAGCATTCGAGCACCACAGACAATAGACCACCGTGGCGGGGTCACGCAAATAGGTAAATTCAGGACATATGGTTTAATGCTTGCATAAGTATTTCGCTCTATCTGCGTCATCATCGCCGTTTTCCCTACTGTTTCTTGTCTTCATATGTATAGCGGAGTTTCCTGCTATATTGGCTTTTTAAAAGCACATTGTGCAAGTGCTGCGGCATATTTCAGATAAATTTTCATAAACAATGGTTACATAGTCAACTACTGTTACCCAGCTGCAGTTGTGTGCAGCTGCGTAACAAATTATATAATACAAAGCTATATAAAACTTCATAGGAAGTGCAGATAACCTTTTTTTCTATTTAGAGCGCACACCGGCAGCAGCTAGATACCCAGAAGTTTGTGATATTCATGCAATGACACAAATTTTGTTACATCAAAATGCGCATTTCACAACTTGAGTCGCGTGCATGCGGTGACGCTTGAACTACGCTTCTAAATACTACTACATAGTATGAAGGGTGCGCGTCATTGCATATAAGCACGATTGCGTTGAAAGCAACGATTTTGGTGCTTATTTATCAGCGCCCCTATCCCTGAAGTGAGTACCTTATTCACATCGCAATATTTTACAAAGTTATAGTACATCAGTTTTCCTGCACTCCTGCCAGTAAGCAGAACACACAATTGACTGATCAGCATCTTATAATGCAAAATCTCGCAATGCAGTGAGAATTTCGCACGCTTGATTTAGTCGCACGATACCATTCGCTCTTGCACAGTGCGCGGTTGCCTGCTTGCCATTTATATCCGCTATTTATCATTAGAATTCAAGCAATTTATTAGTCACAGCACTGGTAAACAAATGCAATAAAGAATTGCAACCTTTATTGCTGAGGCAATGTATAACGTGTATGGATTTTACTTCTGCCTTCCCTTTCATCGACTTATTTCGGCTTACCTTTTGCATGCACTACCACCAATTATGTCAAGAGTACATACTGTCGTCCTATCTGGCCTTTTGAATCCAGCTTGCTGGTAAGCTGCGAAGAAAAATGGAAGATGCGTTAATACTTGTATGAAAGGCTTCTCTTACGAGAAATTCCTGCCTATTTAACAAGGAGCATGAAATGTTCTGAAGCCTTGTGGATTGATTTAAAATGCGTTGTACAAAAAGGCTCTCATTTACTGCACAATACCTCCATCGTTGTTGCCGTTTCAACTGAGATCGCCTTTTCCTTTTTTTGGTAGGCAACCGTTGTCACTCTAACCACGCAGTGAGGGGTGCAGGATAGAATACTTTTGTAAAAAGCTCAATCAAATGTCGTTTTTCAATGAGCGCGAATTTTCCTCTTGCGATATCACTGATTTGTTAGCCTGCTGTGTTCAGCACTATATAAAAAGAAAGATGACAATGAGCCCGAATTTCTCAATTATATTTGATCACATTTACCGATATTGCATTATACCGAATTTCCTAGTAAGGTCCCAAGCTTCGAAGTACCTAGGCGATAAGCAGTTAAATATAGAGGTTACGGGCCTTCATTCGCAAAAACTACCTATTGCAGTATTCATTCTGCCTTTAATTTCAGATAACGCGTTTCTGCTATTTGGTCTCCATTACAGCACTGCACATTTTCGCGTATGAGGCTTAATTAGCGGGTTGTGTGTTATAATCTTTCATACGATGCTGCTGTTAATTATCCAAGATATGACGCTCAGCAGTGCGACTACGCCGAACAAAACATAAAAGGCAGACACAGGAGGCTACACTAAGTTCAAATTATCTGAAGAAACTAGCTGAGGAGTTTCTCTAAAGTTAAATCATAGAGAATAAAGACAAAGGCCCCTCTGAATAATTGTTATTCAGGGCGTCAACAGAAACGATCATTCATTTTTGAGCGACAGTACATAACGAGGCTAACGTACCTGCTTGGGCTATCTCCGCAGTACTTTTGTGGCGATGCCAACAGAGTAGTGCTTTGAAATTGCGCTGCTATATGCACGTAGAGAAGAGTCATGAAACAAACTGGACCAAACTAGACATCTGGACGAATTGATATGTTCACGCAGGAGAACGTTCATAAAACGCTCTGTTCGGCCAGTGGGAACTATTCAACGTGTCAACGGCGTCTATGCACTAGATCTCGTTTACGAGCATGAAACATGGTAGATTATTGGTCACCATACAGGCACTGCACATTTTCGCTTATGACGCTTAAACAGCAGACGTCTGCCTTCACTGCAGGATGACAACCAGGACGACAGCAGAACTTGCTGTCGTCCTGGTTGGCAATATGTCATCTCGAAAATTAGGTGCAACTTGGCACTCTTTCATTCACAGACGCACATTCGCACATGCGCGTAACCATGCCACATCAACAGCGCTTTTTAAGATAGTTTAATAGTTTGGGGGGAGTTTACCATCCTAAAATCGCGATATGAACATGAACACGCCGTAGTGGAGGGCTCCGGAAAATTTCGGCCACCTGGGGTTCTTTAACCTGCACCTAAATCTAAGTACACTGGCCTCAAACATTTTGTCCTCCATCGAAAATGTGGCCGCCGCGGCCTGGATTTGATCGCGCGACATGTGGGTCAGCAGTCGAGCACCATTTCAAGATAACATCGTGGATTCATTTGTCCAGCATGGTTTCCTTGATGACTTTGTCACAACGTTCATGCACTCTTGGGCATTGCGGTCCCTGGTGTTGCCGCGCTATTTGCAGAGAACTATCCTCTTTTATTTTGGCTTAGTTGGCTTTGTTTGCAAACTGCAGGATTGTTCACACGCAGCGAGAAAAAAACAGGCAAGTTCAGTGCTAGTACTGGAAGAATTATTTAAAGCATCTCCAACAACAAACCTACAGGTATAGGCAGTGAGCCAAGGTAGTGGGCGACCGAGGCGGGGTTGGCAGAAGAAGACCGACCCGCGTGCCTTGAGTCCGTGAACGTCTGTTTTCATTAGTGACGCCAACGAACAGGAACCAGGAGATTAGTACTGCTTCTGGCCCCACATCTCGACGGGTGCTTTATAGATACGCCCAGGAACGTTTTTTGAACTCGGCCTTTTCAGGTAGCGCGGCGAATTTTTGTTGTCGACATGCATCTGGCCGGGACGTAACTGGTGTTAATTTCAAGGTGTTTTTGCAGCATATTTATTTACAATTGTACTCACGGTGAGAAACACACACGCACCGCATCATCATAATTGAAGTATTGCATCTCGTAAGCTTAGGGAACATCGTATCTGTACGAGGGATCGGCTCACAATCCGGAAGTATGACCTTGTTCAGTTGTCGGAAGTCAATACACAACCGCATGGTGCCATCTGTCTTCTTGACGACCACTATGGGCGAGTGATAGGGTGACATTTACCTTTCAATGACGCCTAACTGCAGTGTCTCCTTCACTTCCACCTCGATGGCGTCTTTGACAGCAAAAGGTAGCGGGTGCTGTCGCGCCTGTATTGAAGCCTCTGGTGTAGGCTTCAGCTCACATTGAAGAATGTCAGTCTTCCCAGGAACATCTGAGAAAAAAGTCTCTGAAGTCTCTAAGAACTGCTGTGGCTTGCTGTCGTTCGTCAGCGTTGAGCTCCAATGCTATGCTAACGTTCGTCCATTCCTGTGTCTGTTCTAGTGTGATATGTGACACTTCGTCGGACTGAACCTCGTCGGTGTCACTTGGCAGCATCGTGGTAACACCTGCAACCATTCGTTGGCTTAGCGGCTTGCACTCCTCATACTTCTTTAACATATTGATATGAGAGAGCGTAACCTTGTGGCCCAGGTTTACGAGGTAATCAAGTTCGCGGCGTTTCTCAATAGAAGAAAAGGGGCCCTTCCAGGAAAGAACGAGCTTGTTATCATCGGCTCGTAATAATACCAGCACCTGGTCACCAGGGACAAGTTTGCGCTCTCTTGCTTTCTTGTCATAGTACCCTTTCTGCAGCTTTTTTGCCTTCTTCAGTTCTTCGCGTGCAAGCGCACAGGTGCGTTCTAAACATTACCGCAGCGCCATCATATGCATGTATGTCGTCTTGGTATCTTCATCGAGGCGAGCGTTCATCCAGAGCTCCTTCAGAACAGCCATTGGCCCTCACACGTATCTCCCATATAATAATTCAAATGGAGAGAATCTAGTGCAGCATTGAGGAAGCTTTCTGTAGGCGAACAGTAATGGAACCAATGTAATGGTCCCAGTTTTTACAGCGAAAGCTGTTATGAGATCAGAACAAGGGCCGTTTTTGCGCCATAGTTGTCCGCCGCCGGTGTCCGTAACCAGTATCGCGTTAAATAAGAAAAAAACTAAATAAATAAAAAAATGCCTAGGACAAAATGGGAATCGAACCCAGGCCCTATGCGTGGCAGCCCAGCACTCTACCATCTGGCAGTTCGTCATGCCGATAACAATACAATGCCTATTCGTGAATATTTCCGCCACATGATCTCGAACTTTGTTGAAGATTGTAAAATTAGGGACCCAGTACCAGAGTGGCTCGGGAAACTTGAGCCACTTATACGTATAAAGGAATTATAATGGCTATGTAAACTACACTGCTCCTTAGCTCTGTCCCCGCTGTTTATGCACTGTAATATTACTGTATGATGTGCAAGTGAAAGTAATAAAGAAAAAAAAAACCACTGAGCTACGCCGGTGCTCGCAGCTGCGTTGCAAACTGACCCTATGCAGGCTTCATGTCGGGTAAGGAATCGCGTTAACGTGTGTTGTAAACCGTTTTAGAACAGTAAAGTAACAACCAGGTGTCACACAATGCGAATTGCGTAACGAGTGGGGCGTTCAATGCTCCAACCCATTACAAAAGCCTCAGGCAAAATTCTTCATCGTCGTCAGCCACAGCATCAACAAAGTGCACATAATGCGTTACAAGAGTGTAGTGGGTACCGCGCTTTTCTGAAGAATGACGAATAATGGCATAATGGACGATTCCCCAGCACACAAGAATTATGATGATTTATGGCGTAGTGGGTACTATGCAAGTGTGCTTGTAGTAGCAGTCCCAAGAGTTTTTAAAAAGGCTCTAGACAGGCCGCTCTTCCAGCTTTCGCTGTGACTGTGCTGCGCGTTCCGCGCAGGCCTGGCGGTTTTTTAGAGTGCATGAAGATCAGTGATTGTGTAGTGAAACGATCAGTAATGTTATTATCTATTGATGCTTCGCAATTTATTACCTAGATAATCGTAAGCGGATCATCAGATGCGGGCCTTCAAAAGCGCAGCATGCGGTACAGAAGCTCTCGTGACCTCTTAGCTTGACCTTAATAAACGGAGTTCGAGCCTGTATCAAACCGAGCCATCGTTCGTGGCAGTGAAGTGTTGTACCAAGGGGCAATGCGAGTGCTTGACAGCTTGGGAGGACACCCTCCGCAGGCTTCATGCCAAGTGAGGTGTCTCGCTAAAAGGCGCAGTATTGCGGGCCAGAAGCGTAGAATAGTCTCAGGTATCAGCATAGGCGTGCGCACGGGGGGGGGGGGGGGCAGGGGGGCAAGAAGGGGGGGCGCAAAGCCAGCCCTATACATTGTAGGGGGGGGGGGCGACAGGGGAGGCGCAAAGTTAGCCCCATACATTGACATATTAGGGAGGGGGGGCGCTGCGACGAACCTTCGCCCCCCCCCCCCCCTGAAGGGGAACCCTGCGCACGCTTATGGGTATCAGAGCTTGTGAAAGACATAACGGGTGAGGGCTGTTAAGCTTCCCACCTATCACAAAGGCCTAAGCCACCATACATTATCATCAGCCAAAGCATCAACCAATTGTGCAGCTACATATGCGCGCCTACTGCCGTACACAGACGAAGTCGTTACTTCCCTAAATTCTGCACACCTTCGAAAAAGTACGAAGAGCTCACATGAGGCGTTCAAAAGGTCTATATAATTCGAAATATATGTACATGCTCATTGCGGCTCATATGTATTACATCAGTGCAGTCAGGCTGTTGCCGCTTTTGTTGCAAGGGTGTTGCATTTACCTATTTTCTTCGCTTCATTCTGTCATTGCTTGTACCCCAGCATTCTGTATAATCTCTCAGGCCATGACGACAGGTAATACACTACAAATAGAAACAAATTATTTCTTTACTAGACAGTGCCGAGCATCAGATAGTAATCTTTAGCAGCGTCTTCCTTGTCGGCAATGTTGAACCATGGTGCTAAAAAAGTAACAAAAAAAAACGTTGTGCAGGAACCATGCGGAGAAAAACACAGCAAATTCCGTCCATTTTACCTGCTATATTTATAAACTTGGTCCTCGTAATCCTAATGGTATCCGTCACGTAAGTACCCTAACAAAATATTATGGTACTTTCGCACAAATGGTGCCAAGCCTGAAGGAGAAGTGGAGCTGGGCGTCATTCCTTGGTTTTTTTTATTTTTTCTTTCCTTCTTTTTTTCTCTTTCCTTGTCTTTCTCTTCCTTTCTTGTATCTCTTTTTTGTATCTGCTCCTTTCTATTGCTTTCTTTCTCACTCTAATTCTTGCTGTTTGTTGCTCTTTCTATATTTCTTTCTCATTCTTCACTTTGTCCCTCTTTCTACTTACTCCTTCCCCTTTCTTTCTATGTCTTTCCCTCTCATCTTTTTCTTTCTATTTTTCTCTCTCTCAGTGTTATGTTTTTCTGTCCTCCTATTTTATTATGTCATTATTCGCTCTAAGTCTCTCTATTGTCCTCGTCCTCCTTCTTTCTGTCGCTTTCGTTCTCTCTCTCTCTTTCGTCCTTTCTTTGTTTCTATTATCTATGTTGCTATTTCTATCTCTTCCTTTCTCTGTTTTATCGCCTTCTCTTTTATTCTGTCGCTTTCTTTCTCCCTGTTTCTTTCTTTATAACGCCAATTTTTATATCTTTACGTTTCAAGGCCGTGCGAGGTGGAGCAAATATTATGTAAGCGAGCGAGCTGCGTCTCCACTTCGTCTGCCACGTTTGCGTGACTGAAACATAAAAAAAGAAGATATCACGTCAACAGGTACCAGTCGCTGTCGAAGAATGTCAGAAAAGTACGCCGTGGCGGAAAAAATCCCAGAGCAGCTCGAAATACCGCCCGTCGTAACCACCGACAGAAGGAAGCGGCTGTAGAGAAGGGTGCTCGAGCGGCCTCACAAGAGCAATGTGCGGCCCTAATATGATGCAGTCGTCATGAAAATGTAGAACTGGTGGAGTGCGAGGGTGCTGCTCTAATAGCAGATCAGCAGAGAGTTCAACAGGAGATAAACAGAAGGTCCAACTAGGCTTTTGCCTTTACATAGGAAAAAAGATTTTCAACGTCTTCTGTAAAATTTTTACAGACGAAACAGTTGATTGCCCATACTGACATCGTATCCATTTGACGAGTCTTATTCACATGACATCATCGTCTCACCGCAGGACTAATGTGTGCTGGTTATGCTTGAAGCGTAAACAACAGTTATTCATTACTTATTATGTTCCCTATACCTTCCCTGGCATCATTTTTTGTTAGTTCACATTAATATTGCAGCAAAAGGGAGAGTTGGCCTAGTTTGTCTAGATTTATTTTGAAACAGCGCCAAAAGATGAAAGACACAGAAGAAGACTTGACAACACGAGCGCTGACTGACAACTGAGTGCTTTATTCAAACGAAATAGAAAAAAATTACACCATCTCCCGCTAAAGGGAACCATGTGTAGATGTGAAGCAGCCGGCGCTAACGCTTACACTGGCGGCGGCGTTGACGCTGGCGCTCATCGCAGCGTTGCGCAGGAAAGAAAACTGGGGAGGCGCAAAAGCACACAGTGATGGAGCGGTGTTTCCTACTTGAACATGCCAATCGCTGCTAATGGGTGAGAGACAGAAGACTCCGCTGGACAGAGACCCGCAGTCCGCTTTTAGTTAACGCGCGCACGCTGCGGAATTTTTTTATTGTTCAACAACACACAGGAGAAATCTCCCACCGGCACCACCTTGCAGGTCAAGATTCATTGCCATATATACGGGGTGGCCAGTGAAAGGTTGTGCAGCGCGAGCAGTCGGTTTTTTCAACCCAAGAAACTCGCTAGCAGACGCTGCCTGCGTCGGCGTCGCGAGGCAGAGAGCGTAGGAGAGGAGAGAGGGGGGACGCGCATGCGCAGTGGGAGTGTGGACGCCGCGGGCAGGGATACCTAGAGGAGAGAGGGGGAGCGTAGGAGGAGAGAGAGGAGGGGAGGCTTTATGCGCAGTGAGGGCAGTTGCGCCCGAAAGGGGAGGGATGAGGAGAAAGAGGGGGGAGAGGGGTTTTTTTTGAAAGGTTCGCGCATGCGCAATCGTGAGGCCCCGCGGCACACCACCACCACCACCTTTACCGGATTAAGCTTCGCCATAAGATGCTTCACATCTAAAAAGAAAGGGAAGAAGGAAGCACGAAGCATGCGTGCGCAACCTATGCACATGACAAAAAGATTACATGCTTGTAGCATCATTACGTCTTATAATAAGTAAGTCAATTCACAATCGAGCAACGCAAAATGCGACATACGTGTCGCCATTTTTCCCTGATAGCAACATGGTCCCACTACAGACAAGTAGTCCTATAAGTAAAGTCTGACACTGAAACTGTCCCCTAAAAAAGTCGGTATGACACAGACGTGATCAAACAGAGTTGTCGCGCGCAATTTTATTTTATGGGGAAATTTACGCAGAAAAATCAATGTGGATGGACTTAGGTACGCCATAAGGAAGCCAGATGGCCAAAATTAATCAAGACAATTAACCTGTCTTACATACGGTATATGTCGCAAAATTTTGCTCAAAACCTGATCTTTTTAACACGAAAGTGTTTTATGCCGTGGTCCACCAAGACTTCAGTGACGTATTTCCGTCGCGGAAATGACGTCGAAAAAATGCACATGATCAGAAGACAAAGAAAAAAAAGGTTTTCCCTCAACGGGAGTCGAACCTACGACCTCTTGGTCCGCGACAAGCGATGCCGGGCACGCTATCCACTGCGCCACGGTCACATTCTCTGTAGGCTTTACAAACGCGCCTTTTATGTCTACCACTGTCCCTTTC
>JALIZH010003590.1:0-20043 GCA_030522465.1 Rhipicephalus appendiculatus
TACAGACGACAAACGTTACCATATTGCTTGCCTCACTTGCTCAACATACTGCTCAGTATTGCAATACAATTGGAGAAACTCTGTGCAAGTGATATTTAAAAAAAAGAACTGTTCCTGTAACCATTGTTTTCTATAAGTAATTGCTCTACTGTATCAAGAGAGTTTAATTTTTCATTGTTATTTTCGTTTGTTTGAAGTTTTTCTGTTGTTTTGGATTAGTCAATAGATCAAATTATTTACATTAGCGAACGATTATCGGTACTTATTTTTATTTATTTATTTATTTGAAATTCCTTACAGGCCTGTTGGGCATTGTGTAAGGTGGGCTCTAACAAAATCAGCACGAAATAAAAAGGCATCAAACACCAGAAAGAAACGATATACATCCCACAGAAAAATTTGAACACGTACTTCATACATAATACGTACATAATGCAAATACAAACTACATAAATGCATGATAAATACATAATATTGACACAATATACATAAATTTAGCCTTTTGATGGACGACCTCATTGAAAATGTGCAATTAGTTGGTGATGGAATGTGTCAGGGTTGGACAATGAAGCTATGTTGTCGGGCAGGTTATTCCATAATGTAATGGCGCGTGGAAGTGCTGATGAATTGAATGTTAATGTGCGACCATATATGCGTGTAAAACTCAAATTATTATGCAATCTTCTGGATGTTCGGGATGGGACATCGAGATAAATGAACATGACCTGTCAGAGTGAACATACTTGTGGAATAATGTTAGTAGGGCTATGTCACGGCGCGTAGGTAATGATCGTACACGTACTCTTTACTTTTGTGCTCATAAATATTGTGGAAACAAGGTTTGAATTCTCATATTACCTTTTTTTTTTCATATATGTGACGCGCTGGTTTGATTTAGTGATAGTGTTCGCACATACTTGTGTGCCTTGTATATGGGGGCTTGGGCTTTCCTCAAAAGTACTGTTTCGCTTTTAGATGTGAAGCATCTTATGGCGAAGCTTAATCCGGTGGTGGTGGTGGTGGTGGTGGTGTGCCGCGTGCCCACCCTACTGCGCATGCGCAAACAGTAAAAAAAAATAAAAATAAAAAAACCTCCTCTCCCCCTCTTTCTCCTCTAGGCATCCCTCCCCGCGGCAACCACACCCACACTGCGCATGCGCCTCCCTTCCTCTCTCCCCCTCTTACACTCCCCCCTCTCTCCATCCCTGCCCGCGGCGTCTAACTCCCCCCTGCGCATGCGCGTCCCCCCTCTCTCTCTCCTCTCCTACGCTCCCCCCCTCTCTCCTCTACGCATCCCTGCCCACGGCGTTCACACTCCCACTGCGCATGCGTGTCACCCCCTCTCTCTCCTCTCCTACGCTCCTCCCTCTCTCGCCTCGCGACGCCGACGCAGGCAGCGTCTGCTAGCGAGTTTCTTGGTTGAAAAAACCGACTGCTCGCGCTGCACAACCGTTCACTGGCCATCCCGTATATATAGCAATGGATCTTGACCTCGAAGGTGGTGCCGGTGGGAGATTTCTCCTGTGCGTTGTTGAACAATAAAAATTCGCAGCGTGCACGTTAACTAAAAGCGGAGTGCGGGTCTCTGTGTCCAGTCGGAGTCTTCTGTCTCTCATTGCCCATTAACAGCGATTGGCATGTTCTAGTAAGAAAAACTGCTCCATCACTGCCTGCTTTGCACGCCTCCCCAGTTTTCTCTCCTGCCCAACGCTGCGATGAGCGCCAGCGTCAACGCCGCCGCCAGTGTAAGCGTTAGCGCCCGCTGCTTCACATCTGCACATGGTTCCCTTTAGCGGGAGATGGTGTAATTTTTTTAGATGTGAAGCATCTTATGGCGAAGCTTAATCCGGTGGTGGTGGTGGTGGTGTGCCGCGTGACCACCCTTACTCCGCATGCGCAAAACCTTTCAAAAAATAAAAATAAAAAAACCTCCTCTCCCCCTCTCTCTCCTCTAGGCATCCCTCCCCGCGGCAACCACACCCCTCACTGCGCATGCGCCTCCCTCCTCCTCCCCACCCCCTCTCTCCTCTAGGCATCCCTGCCCTCGGCGTCTACACTCCCACTGCGCATGCGCGTCCCCCCCTCTCTCTCCAACGCTCCCCCTCTCTCCTCTACGCATTCCTGCCCACGGCGTTCACACTCCCACTGCGCATGCGTGTCACCCCCCTCTCTCTCCTCTCCTACGCTCCCCCCTCTCTCGCCTCGCGACGCCGACGCAGGCAGCGTCTGCTAGCGAGTTTCTTGGTTGAAAAAACCGACTGCTCGCGCTGCACAACCGTTCACTGGCCACCCCGTATATATGGCAATGGATCTTGACCTCCAAGGTGGTGCCGGTGGGAGATTTCTCCTGTGCGTTGTTGAACAATAAAAATTCGCAGCGTGCGCGTTAACTAAAAGCGGAGTGCGGGTCTCTGTGTCCAGTCGGAGTCTTCTGTCTCTCATTGCCCATTAGCAGCGATTGGCATGTTCCAGTAGGAAACACAGCTCCATCACTGCCTGCTTTGCGCCTCCCCAGTTTTCTCTCCTGCGCAACGCTGCGATGAGCGCCAGCGTCAACGCCGCCGCCAGTGTAAGCGTTAGCGCCCGCTGCTTCACATCTACACATGGTTCCCTTTAGCGGGAGATGGTGTAATTTTTCCCCAAGCTTGCCCCCATCTGCACGATGTAAATAAACTTACATTTGATTTGCTTTAAATCGCGCGGCAAGAAGCGTTTCCGTGTGGATCGAACAACGCTGTAGTTTCGGATGGGGATGCCAAGTGGTGTGGCGAAGTAGGATGGGAAGGCTCAGAATGACCCACAAGGAAGTGATGCGGACAGGGAGTACTGCGCTGTCTTTCCGCTGTGCGCTTATGGTCATCACTTCGCGGCACGTGGCCTTCATCAACGTCAAACACGCTCCTCGAACTCCTCGCGTATAGATGTACACGCACGTGTAAAGCGTGTACGAGCCCCTCGGTGGCTTAGAGGAGCCGTCACTGCGCATTTCGCGATCACCTGACAAGACTGGCAAGTGGCACTTTAACTAACTATTCTCTACCTTTCCGATAACGTCGGAATCACCATCCGCCCTGTCCACTATTTTTTCCTCAGATTGTTTCCTTCGGGGCCGCCATGCGTGCTTAGTGATATCAATGGGGCCATCCATGTATTGTTCTATATACGCACTTCAGTTCGCTAACTGTATACCTTCGTCTTATCGCTAAATGCCGACACGTCTTTCGATAAGCTTATGGCTATACGCGAGGTGGCATTTGCCTGTAAGACTCAGATAAGTATAAAAACAAGAAATGGCCTTTTTAATAATAATAACATTATTATTATTATTATTATTAATATTATTATTATTATTATTATTATTATTATTATTATTATTATTATTATTATTATTATTATTATTATTATTATTATTATTATTATTATTATTAACGACAACAATACCTGGGGTTTTACGTCCCAAAACCACGATTGAATTATGAGGCACACCGTAGTGGAAGGGCCCGGAAATTTTGACCATGTGGTGTTCTTTAACGTGCCCTGACATCACACAGTACACGGGCCTCTAGCATTTCGCTTCAATCGAAATGAGACCGCCGCAGTCGGGATCGAAATCGCGACTTTCGTGCCGAGCACCATGACCACTGTACCACCGTGGCGGATGGGATCCATTTCAAACATTACGTTTCATGTGCACTTGAGATGGTAATAGATATGTATATTGTATGAAATTCAAGACAGACAGAGAACTTCTGCTCGTATCCCGACACAATCGCGAACACATAGCCCTGAAGAATTCATAATCATCTCTGGAGCAAATACATCGGGTAACGGCCTTTTCCAAATATAAGCAACGGTGGTAAGTATAAGCACCTCACCAACGCAAAATTCTACTCTAGCTGAATTTCCATTTGTTCATACACATGTCTTCGCTGACTGACCATTCTAATAAAGTGGACTGTTGAAAAAATTATTTGCTCTGCAACATGCGCCTGTTTCAAAGGCCATGTATTCCATTCAGAAGAAACATGTTGAATGGTACATCATTACGTCAGAGGAAGTGGTCCATACAGATCGATATCAAAGTGCCCAAACAGCCGGTCAGGGCGAAGTAAAGGTTGCAGACTTGTCCGCGCAGGTGCTTTGAAGATTTCCGGCACTGCCATTCCAGGCAAGAGCCAACGAACTTCTACACGTAGCGGTACATCCCTGGCCAGAAGTATCGTTGTGGAATCCGGTAGTAAATTTTTTTATACTATAGAGTGTGCACATTGCGGATCAGACTGGATTTCCTCGCATAGTTCAGAACGCGGGCTGCGGAGTGCTGCTGCCAGGCTTTTTTGGTGACGCTGTAACTGGTCTCGGATTTAGTAAGCATAAGACTTGCGTATGGCACGACAATTCAGGCAGCCCTGGTGAGCGCTGCGCAGAGACAACAGCGAGGATAACACCGCTGGCGTCCCTGTGTACCACTGTAGGGGCCATAGGCTCGTCGTGGCCTAGTGTGCTTGACGAGATGTGCTTTAGATTGTTTTACTACGAAATACCAGTCAATATTGTTCCTCGAGCTGTGCGCGGGTTTTTGTTTGTGTTTTGTTTTAGATGTGAAGCATCTTATGGCGAAGCTTAAAGGGGCCCTCTAACGCTTCAAAACATCGGTGCTGACCGCATCAACACGTAGTGGCACTCGCCAGAACTATTGCGGGCGGAAATGACGATAGATGGCGCAGGCCTGTGATTGGATAAATGTAATGTTAGATGTAATCGCGGCGTTGCATCAAAATAAAGAATAATATTGCATTTCTTTTTTTCTTTAGCGTACTTTTTCACTGAACGCGGAATAGACTAAAGCTCTCCGAACTTTTCAACTTGAAAACTGCAGCGCCGCGAAAGATGCGCAGAACGCCACTGTACTGGAGGAACCGCGCCGGGAACGCTCCAGGCGCCGTTGTTTGAAGAAACTGAATGTAAGAGCGTTGACAGAGACGCCGTCGCAACAAGATAGATCACTAAAACTACAAAAAATTATAGAGGCGTTCGCAAGCTGCCTTGTTTCGCACGTGCGGTTCACTCTTCAAGCACCACATTTTTTTGTTACCTTCGCAACGGCGTTTCAATACGTTGGAATTAACGGGCAATATGGAATGCAAGCTTCCGGTACGTAAGAGCTCTCAGTTCATTTCATTGGCCAGTCAGCCTACGTCACACGGCGAGGGAAACGTGGTCAGGTGACCCCGCCAAAAATCGAGTTGAGGGCAGGCGTCCATTTTATTGTATTTTGAATTTTCTAGGCTGAATAACTTCGGAATGCGTGCCCCTATCACTGCCGTTTTTGCTGCACTAATTTCTTCAGCCCTCAATCTACACAACCCGCTAGTAAAATATGTAAAACAATGAGGTCTTGAAAAGTGTTGGAGGGCCCCTTTAATCCGGTGGTGGTGTGCGGCGTGACCAACCTTACTGCGCATGCGCAAACCTTTCAAAAAAAAATAAAAATAAAAAAACCTCCTCTCCCCCTCCCTCTCCTCTAGGCATCCCTCCCCGCGGCAACCACACCCTCACTGCGCATGCGCCTCCCCTCCTCTCTCCCCTCCTATGTTCCCCCCCCTCTTTCCTCTAGGCATCCCTGCCCCTGGCGTCCATACTCCCACTGCGCATGCGCGTCCCCCCTCTCCTCTCCTACGCTCCCCCATCTCTCCTCAGGCATCCCTGCCCGTGGCGTCTACACTCCCACTGCGCATGCGCGTCCCCCCTCTCTCTCCTCTTCTACACTCCCCCCCTCTCTCGCCTCGCGACGCCGACGCAGGCAGCGTCTGCTAGCTGGTTGAAAAAACCGACTGCTCGCGCTGCACAACCATTCACTGGCCGCCCCGTATATATGGCAATGGATTTTGACCTGCAAGGTGGTGCCGGTGGGAGATTTCTCCTGTGCGTTGTTGAACAATAAAAATTCTCATCGTGCGCGTTAACTAAAAGCGGACTGCGGGTCTCTGTGTCCAGTCGGAGTCTTCTGTCTCTCATTGCTCATTAGCAGCGATTGGCATGTTCCAGTAGGAAACACCGCTCCATCACTGCGTGCTTTGCGCCTCCCCAGTTTTCTCTCCTGCGCAACGCTGCGATGAGCACCAGCGTCAACGCCACCGCCAATGTAAGCGTTAGCGCCCGCTGCTTCACATCTACACATGGTTCCCTTTAGCAGGAGATGGTGTAATTTTTTGTTTCTTCGACGCCTTTACATTAGGATCTATTTGTTTGTTGCTGGTTCTCAGATATCATAATTGCGATCTTCTTTGATACATCATCTGTTCGTTCCTGCACGTGCAGTGAGTGAAATGTTCTGTGCATGTCCTCCAAGAGCGTTTATATTACGAATGCCTCAGAAAAATAAACTTAGGTGTGAGTTGGCGTTCTTTCTGTCTAGTCTTGTTTCTTCACGTTTCTAACTTTGCGCCACGTCTTTCACGTAGCGGTCAGATGGCGAAAGCAGTGCTACGACCGGTGTCTGTGAGACCGTCGCAGTACATATTGACACGGCTATTGACGAGTTCGGAGGCCCTTTGGTATCGTCTTTGACAACTATCTCGTTCAAAGCCCATTATCTGTCTGCCATCGTCAAATGTAAGAACGGCGAGACTTCTATTTCGGCTGGTGCACAATGACTGACAGCGTTGTGGCGGGAAGAGAAATCCCACCCCATGATGACGTCATGAGAACACGCAAAATTATGATGAATTCGACGACGTACAGAGCGAACGCGTCGTCAATGAGGACTCGAGCTCCGCATACTACAGTAGGATAAACACTTTGGGCGCTAGCTGTAGGCAGGGACAGCCCGGAAAGTGGCGTCGTCACTTCGCGTTGTAATCGGCGTAGTTTTGCGTCCATAACGGTACGGCGGCTACAGTGTCTGCAAAAGCATATGCGCGAACACCGTCCACAAAAACGTCTATTACGTTCAATGAGCTTCGCTAAGGGCTTTCACGGTTCGATAGTGTCGCAGCCCTTTTCCACGTGGACGGCGACGACTAGTTTTCCTGGTCTCGTGCGACAGGACGTGGCCGCATCGGCGACAGTGAGCAACGTCCTGGAGACAGTGAACGACGTGTGAAAACGTAATGCTTACGAATCCACAGTCGCATCACAGAGAGCACTCCCAAAGGAGATTCTGCGTGCAATTTTTAGGGGCGAAGCTCCTTAAGCCGTGGGTCGTGCGTACTCGATGTATGTAGTAGGTAGCCACCTCTCGTCTTAGTTCTTGGAATGTCCGCTAGATGGCTGTACTTGTATATGATGAATATATATAAAGGCGAAGCTCCTTATGGCATCACCTCGGTGGTCCTCGGTGATCCATGCATCCGGGAGTAGCCCGTAGGCACTGGATTTCGACCTCCAATTAAGGTAGTGCCTGTGTGAGATGTCTCCTGTGCGTGATTAAACAATAAAAAAATTCACAACGTACATGTAAAATTAAAGTGAGCTGCGAGTCGCCATGACTCTCATCGACCCTTTAGTATAAATGCGCCCGATCTTACGTCGTTGATGATGTACTGCGCAGAATTTGCGGAAGATTACCGGTTTACCGACGCACCTCCGAAGCTTCGCCCACTCATCATCATTCACTCCGTGGATATGGTGCCGTCATCTCCAGTTCTCGTCTCGTTTCCGAGAGGGCGCTGTCCTATAGACATGCGTTCAATATGGCGGTTGGGTGAAGGTACGCTAGATGGCGTTGGCGGTGCAGCTGCTCTTCGATTGCGCGCACCGCCGTACGAGTGCGCTTGCCGGATCGTGCTGCTTGGCGGACTATGGACGACGACCGGCCGTTGAAGTTTGAATAAAATTTCACACACACTATCGCTTTGATTACTTCTGGGCGAAACCACTGAAGAATTCACGGTGTAACCATGATTGTTTCAGTCACCATAACTTTCGTCGACCCTTTAGTATAAACGCGCCCGATCTCACGTCGGTGATGATGTACTTGATGTACGGTGGTGTAATTCACGGAAGATTCACGGTTTACCGATGAACCTCCGCAGCTTCGCCCACTCATCATCATTCACTCCGTGGATATGCTGTGTTTGTTTCATT
This sequence comes from Rhipicephalus appendiculatus, assembly GCA_030522465.1. Taxonomy (NCBI): domain Eukaryota; kingdom Metazoa; phylum Arthropoda; class Arachnida; order Ixodida; family Ixodidae; genus Rhipicephalus; species Rhipicephalus appendiculatus. Next base: position 8,089 of record JALIZH010003590.1, read on the forward strand.
CATTCATTCATTGCTGTGGCTGAGTGCTTTTCTCGGTTGAACCCAAGGTGGTTTAAAAGATAGCTGGAGATGAAATCGTGCTTCAAGAGTTTAGCAATGCCCCCAAAAGGTGGCAGCCTCAGCCGCCGTTTCCCTTTCATGCCCTACGAGTTTACTATGGCAAAATTTTCCAGACTGATGCTGCTGAATGTGCGTCTTTGTGTTACTGGTTTCCTGAAGAAGCCTCAAGTTCTTGGCAAAACTTATTGGCGATAAAGTGATCAGTATTCATCTAAATAAGTTACATTTGTCGGCAACAACGTTCTTTATTTTATAATCGGCCTAGCGCTTCCATTCGGAGAGCAAACCACTTGAACGCTGAACGGGCACGGCATGAAAAGACTGTGTTTCCGAGTTAAGGCGGAAGGAGCACACGCGGGCTTAACTTTTGCCGGTAATGCAATGCGAGAGTTTCCAATCCAGAATTTTTTTTAACAGCGGATCTGTTTAAGAATGGAAAACTCCGTTGTCGTCCCGCAATAACTGGTTGAGCGAGGAGCCGTTAACGGGGAGCCCAGCCTAGCTAGGTCAAGGCAGGCAAAGCAAAGAAAGGAGCACAGTATAGTATAGCAAGTAGGTGGGAAAAGGAAATGAGAGTGAGGAGGCGGAAAACAGGTAAAGCGTCCATTCATAGGACAGTACAGCAAGGGAGGTGGGAAAGGGAAGTGGGGGGCACAGATGAGTGATATGAGGGGTGAGGAGGAGAGAAAGGACGAGGGGAAGAGAATAAAGCAGCAAGGGGATGTAGTAGAATGTAGTACAAGAGAATGTAGTACAGCAAGGGGTGGAAAAAGAAGGAATTAAGAGTGAGGAGGAGTGTAGTAAGGTCAAGAAGGAGAGAAAGGAGGAGGGTGAGGGTAAAATATAGCATAGCCTTGCATACTATGGTGTAGCTACGGCGTGGGAAAGGGAAGAGAGGTGAGGAGTAGTGATGTGAGTGTCCGCAGGATAAAAAAGAAGAGGGAAGAGGGTTAAGCATAGCTATCTGTACCTTAGTATGAAGAGGGGTGGGAAAAGAATGAGGGTGGGCACGAGTGACGTAAGGATATGGTGGAGGGGAAAAATGGAGAGGGAGGGTGAAGTGTAGCATAGCCGCGCATATTATAGTATAGTGAGATAGTGGGAAAGGGCAGTGAAGTTAAGGAGGAGTGAGAGAAGAAGGGGAAAGTCACCAGCTTCACTGTTTCCTCAGTCTTCACACCACTAGCGCCCCAATTTTTTAACGCGGAAGTGATTTATGCCGGGGTCCACCGAAACTGGACTGCGGTATTTTCGTCACGGAAATGACGTCGTTTAAATGCACAGAATCAGTTGGCAAAGAAAAGCTAGAAGAAAAAGTATCTTTGACTGCATGGAATCGATCCCATGACCTCTTGGTCCGCGACGATAGGTACCGGGTGCTCTACCCAGTGCGCTGCCGTGACACACGCAGGAGGCTTCATAAGTGCACCTCTTATCTCTTGCACTTTCCTCTCGCAATACTCTTGGTTGGCGAGGTCGTGCGGCCATCTGAGAGCTGTATAGAGAAGTAATGCATCATGATACTAACGAGCGCCGACTGGGAGCATTTCCGTATCCTCAGCGCCGCGGAGGCTTTCGCTGCAGTATTCTAGGAAACTCTATGGTCGGTGAAATGCGTGATGCGGAGTGGTCCGATTCGGGAACGGCGCTGTTAAGCCCTCACCACACATACGCGCTACAACGCGTCAGCGTGTGGCTTGTAGACTTGGCGCCGCACCCTCTCCTTATGGGTGAAAAGGATGCGCGGCTACACGAAGCTGAGCGCCCTCTCCCTCCATCGGGAGAAGGTGCAGCGCCAAGTCTACATATAGGGTTCCTCGATGCGCGCGCCCCCTTGGAGGGTGGAGCCATTCTTTGAGGGGGTGAATGCCGCCTTCCGATCGGCGGCCGCCATTCGGCTCCCCCCGCCTCGTCGCGGCACGTTGAGTGAGACAGGTGCGCGGCGTTTTCTCGGACAAAATACTCGGGTGTTGCGTGCCACAGTGCAGAAACCACTCGCGAAATGGCTATAAGATGTTCACATTTCCGAAAGATCCGAAAAAGGCGACTCCTGTGACTGGTAAAGATCAAGCGCGACAAGTGGCAACCCGCGGACCGTTCGTGTTTGTGCAGCCTAAGTTTCAGCATTTGGAGAGTTATAACTCGCCGCGCTTACGCTGGCCTTCTCGCTCGACGTAACTTGCCGCAACGTATACGTTGCCGAAACAATACTTTCGGGGCACTCACTCTTCTCGCATTGTAGGTCCAGAAACGACGCCTTAGCGTTTGTCAGCTGGTTCTCGGACGCGTATTGCCGAACGGTGACGGCGTATGTGCGTGTGTGTGTTTGCGTCTATGTGCCTGTACGTGTGTGTATGTGGGCATGTACGCATGATTGTGCGTGCGTGCGTGGGCGTGTACGCGTGCGTGTCTGTGTGCGTGCACGCGCGTCTGTGTGTGCGTACGTGTGTGTGTGCGTGCGTTGCCGCGTGTACGCGCGTGCCCGTGTGCGTGTAAGTGTGTGCGCATGCATGTCGGTGAGCGTGTGTATGCGTGCGTGCACGTGCGTGTGTGGGTGTACTTATGCGTGCGCGTTTTTGTGTACGTGTGTGTGTGCGCGCATACGTGTGTGTGTATGTGTAGGTGTGAGTGCGAGCCTGTGTGTGTGTTCGTATGAGCGAATGCGTGTGCGTGAGTGCATATCTGCGTGCCTGTGTGGCTTTGTACGTGTGCGCGTGTGTATACATGCGTGTACGTGTGTGTTTGTGCGTGTGCGCATGTACGCATGATTGAGCGTGCATGTGTGTGTGTGTGTACGTGAGCGCGTGTGCGCATGCGTGTGTGCGCGTGCGTGTGGGCATGATTTAATGCCATAAATTTCATGACTTAATGCCATAAAAGCCGTGTGTAGAGCCCCAAATAGTATAATATGTATTCAACAATTTTTTTGCCCACCTGCTATTTACAGTAAGGTAAAAGAGATGAAAACAAAATTCAGAATACTGTGCGTTGCAGGGTGCGGTCCGTAAATGGGGTAGCTGATGAATCATTCGAAAACAAGATCTGAAAATATGGTGTGCATTCACAGTTTTTCTCTTTTCTCTTTTTTTAATTCTTTTTTTCGCACGGCAGGCAAACTGTTTTTACACTTTTGTGGAAGGCACAAAACACACAGACACAATGAAATGCCACGGGACTTGGGTGCGTGTGTTTCGCATCTTTAACCAATATAAATAGTTACCGACTAGCCCAAGAAGATGCTAACTGAAGGTGTTAACGCGGCTGGCGTGGACGGCAGTTTTCTGCTGCGAGCAACTCCAGCTGCTAATGTCGCTTTAAAAATAAAGATTAGAGAATAGAAATCTGAGACCTTCACACTCCCGATGCGAAAACTGTATTTTTGTCATGTTGTTTGAGCACCACTCGTTTTGACACAACGAACTTCGCATGCAGCCGCGCGACGCCCGTTGGCTGCCTATCGTGGCTATAGGTGGCCTGCGGAGAGGGCATCGTAATGGCGGACGCCGTAGCAGACGACGCTGTTGTCTACACCCTCCACGGCGGCGGAGGGGAGCGCGCGCATCGAGGAACCCTATCTACATACATCGGCTACAACCTCCTTGGTTGTAGCCGTTGTAGCTGCCCATTGCTTGGTGAGGAATTCGTAGGAGACATAAATGCATAGAACGCTACAATTTTATGCATTTTGTTGACCTTGCAGTCGTTTGAGTAAAGCACGAAATGGGAACGTAAGTTTATTTTTTGCAGTACTTGTGATTCCTGTAGGGTTCGAGTAAAGCTATGTGGATAGGCAACAGAACTCTGCGATAAAACCAGATCGAGCCTGGAGGGTTTTCAGGCAGACTTAAACTGGGTTTGCCCACTTACAATTGGCTGCAATGCGAAGTAGAAAGGCGTGGTTCGTCGATATCAATTGTTATAGGGAGAGCTTACTGCTCTTCTCATAGAAGAAAACAGAAGCAGAGTCCTTGAATACTTTTACTGTTCACGAAGATTCGATATAGGGATAGTAGCAGCCGCTAGGGTCACGCTCACCCGTCTGTGCGAATCGAAGTGGCACCGGCGCTGCAGATCTACGGCGCGCGTCGGAAGTGAAAAACGGGATTCAATGTATCCGTGAATGTTGATTATACCCTCGGAGCACGGAGTGCCTCGGAGTGATATTACCTTCAAGGAAGTTCGGTGAAGCTCTAATGTAGTGCAATTAAGCGTTGAATGAGGCCTTGGAGCTAGATTAAGCCCGCTGTGCGGTGCACTACCGCTACTAAAGCATGTTTCTTACGTTTCCCTAAAGTATCAAGTCGCAGTCTGTGGATGATCAGAGTCCTTCGAGGAGTCTGGCGGATCATAACACGTCGTGGAAGTGCAGTGGTTGCAACTCTTGACAGCGCACATCATATCTTTCGGGCTATACACCAGGTGTTTGTGTTTGTGTACGAAGATATATTCAAATAGCCTCGCATTTATCGAACCAACAGTCACTTTCAATGAATCATTGCTTCGAATTAAGCAACTGATTAGGATCAAGGGACACTTCATGCGGCTTTTTCCTGGTTTTCGGGTTTTATTTTTGCGTTGACTTATCGCTACGGCACCGCGCCATTTTTAAAGTTCGGTCGCTCATGCAATACTACGTAGTTTTCACAGTCCCTCCGTAATGATTTAAGGGAAAAAATTACACCATCTCCCGCTGAAGGGAACCATGTGTAGATGTGAAGCAGCGGGCGCTAACGCTTACACTGGCGGCGGCGTTGACGCTGGCGCTCATCGCAGCGTTGCGCAGGAGAGAAAACTGGGGAGGCGCAAAGCAGGCAGTGATGGAGCGGTGTTTCCTACTGGAACATGCCAATCGCTGCTAATGGGCAATGAGAGAGAGAAGACTCCGACTGGACACGGAGACCCGCAGTCCGCTTTTAATTAACGTGCACGCTGCGAATTTTTATTGTTCAACAACACGCAGGAGAAATCTCCCACCGGCACCACCTTGCAGGTCAAGATCCAGTGCCATATATACGGCGTGGCCAGCGAACGGTTGTGCAGCGCGAGCAGTCGGTTTTTTCAACCAAGAAACTCGCTAGCAGACGCTGCCTGCGTCCGCGTCGCGAGGCGAGAGAGAGGGGTGGGGGGGCGTAGGAGAGGGGAGGACAGGGGGGGACGCGCATGCGCAGTGAGAGTGTGGACGCCACGGGCAGGGATGCCTAGAGGAGAGAGGGGGGGGAGCGTAGGAAGGGAAAGAGGAGGGGAGGCGCATGCGCAGTGAGGGTGTGGTTGCTGCGGGGAGGGATGCCTAGGGGAGAGAGAAGGGGAAGGGAAGGTTTTATTTTTATTTTTTTGAAAGGGTTTGGGCATGCGCAGTACGGGTGGTCACGCGGCACACCACCATCACCACAGGATTAAGCTTCGCCATAAGATGCCTCACATCTAAAACATTAGATGGCTGATCAAACGGGAAAATTGACCGTCGGTGTCGGCATCCCGCGTCGGCGGCGTCACCATGAGTGATGAAAGAAAGCACGTGATGACGTCAACATATGACGTCACTAAAATCTGTGACGTCACACGATGAGGCTATTACATAACCTCACCATTTTGCATTGCCTCCGTGATAGTTGGGCCGATCACGGAGGCGGTGCAAGAACGTGCGAGGTGCAGAAAGCCTGCAATGCTCCAGATCCAGGAAGCAGTGCAAAACTACCTCAGGGGCAGACAGCTTTCGGAGGGGGGCGGAAGCGGATCAATACATCTTCTGAAGAAAATAAAGGAAGATGGCTTTCGCCTTCGAGCCGTCTCAGGTGAATACACAAGAGAACGTGTGAGTTTATTCCGCTCTTAAATTATCACCACCCCGCGTTCAAAGACTCAGGAGTTGTTTTCTCCTGGCCTTCGCTACCTTTCTTACAGCCGATATATCCTCCTTGCCACTTATTTCTTAAAAACACGTGAACAATACTGTTACGGGTAGACAAGGCGTTTAAGAATATATTTACACTGTATTTACAGCACTCGAAGGCAGGCACATAAGATGGAGTCCAATCTGCTCGAGATCTCCCTCAGCGTCGTCTTCTTCCCTATGGTGTTCATCTTTGGCACCCCGTGGCATCACCCCCCGGCGGCGAAGGCACCGTCTCGGTGCTCGGCTGGTCCAAGTGATAGCGCTTCAGCCGAGTTACGTGAACAATGTCCGAACACGATCGCGCCCTGTCGGTGTGAAGGGGCTCGATTTCGTATGTCACGTCGGTGACTTGGCGCACGACACGGTACGGACCGGAGTACGGCGAAGTCAACTTCTCGCACAGGCCAACTCGCCGTGAAGGCGTCCACAGAAGGACCGTGTCACCTCGGTTGAACTGGACATCACGGTGGCGGGCATTGTAGACGAGTCGTTGCTTCTCTTGCGAATCGCTAAGGCGCAGGCGAGCAATCTCGCGTGCCTCTAGAGCTCTGGATATGACATCACGAGCGTATTCTGATGTGTGGGTAACGGCCTGAAGGAGCGTGTCAAAAGGGAGCGTGGGGTCTCGTCCATAATACCATCACTAAGCGCTCGAGCTTGTCAGGATATGGTGCTGCTCGGCTACACGCGGTTATCGCAACTTACGCAGTCGAAAACACCCAAAATGAAGTGAAATCAGTTGATCGCGCATGATAGTCGTGCTAGAGAAGGAAGAACGGATGGGCGGCTGCATGGCAAAGCAGTGCAGGAGACATTTCACATCTGATACTTCGCGTATACGGACCCGTCTTGGGAATCACTGTCTGCGTCACGAAAGTGTGCAAGAAAGACGAGAAACGCCAGGAGAGAATAATGCGCTTGTCTTTTTTTTGTTTTTTTTTTTATATTTTGAGATGCTGGTGGGGGGGCCCTTTAAGTTACGACTTACACTAAACTATTTTCCGTTGTTTCCGGCCTGCGTAAGCGCCTAGGTCTTCATCGGGTGTCATCATCTGCAGTTAGGAATTGATTATTTCCCCACCAAATTCAAACCCTATGAGAACAGTACTCGCAACCAAATATTTTTATTTAGTTCAGATGTTTGCTCTAATAGACATGCACAGAACATACCTTGTGTGCATATTTTACGTTTTTTGCTGTGTAGGCGGGCAAGCCCTAGAGTTTTTTGCTTTAGACAAATACGCCAGGAGGCCGTCCAAAATTCTCGGCACAGCGTCCGGTAAATGCTTCGGGACATCGCGTTGCGACGTCGTAGCAACACCTTTGACTGGCCAGTGGTCCACCCGAACACTGTCACTCTCATCGAAGTTCCTTTCGCAGACACGAACATGCGGGAAGTCAAATGAGAAACTACCCTTTTCTCGCCGAGCAAGCCGATGCGGAGGCAAAGATGGCTCACGATAACGCCACATTCTTGTCCATACCATTTTCACGGCCGGATACTAACACCGTTGTATATACACTTCTCCGAGAAACTGCTGCAGCATATTGGTCATGCCAAGTCACCGTCACCGCCGTCTTAATGATCTCGACCCAGATATGCATTTTAGAATACCGCCAACTATGAAAAGGTGCTGTACAAGCTTACTGCACCGATTACGAATAGGTGTGGCGTTCTCTCGTCGTTACTTACACCTCATCGGCCGTGCAGACAGTCCGAATTGCGAGACCTGTGGCACTCCTGAGACTACGGAACATATTTTGTGCGTCTGCCCGCGATATATCGCGCAAAGAAATTCGATGGCCACCACCTTGTTGAAATCTACGGAGCAACAAGTTTCTGAAAAAGTTCTGTTGGGACCGCCACCTCGTCATCATAGCGATGCTCTGAAAGCGCTAATCAAGTTTTGTGCGAGAGACCGAACTCGACAAGAGACTGCAAATTGTTTGTGAACGTTTTGCTTCATCACCACCCTCATTTTCATCATCATCACCTTCTCTCTCCTTTCTTTTCCGCCCCTTCCCCTTTCCTAACGCTGAGTAGCAGGCCAGAAAATAGATTCAGGCCGACCTCTCAGCTTTTCTGCCACAATAAACATCTCTCTCTCTCTCCAAATTGCAATAGATACCTTGCACGTGAAGTCATGGTCGCAGCTCGATAACGCACTCTTTCACCAACATGGCGGCCTTGATGACGTAGAGGCAGCACAATCACATCGCGCTTGCCCTGCTTCAATGTGATAACGATATGGCCAGAATTGTATTGGCCTTTGTCTCTCAATAACTAAATAACTTGCAAGTGATATGATGATAACATTAAAGCCTGACGCCCCAAACCTTGCATGTGCCACGTGGTTCACCAACATGGCAGTTTATGTGACATCAGTGCAAGCCATCTATAGCTGTGGCGCATTAGAAAAAGTTCAAGGGCCCCTAAACCACACGGCTCGTAATTTAGTTGTGGTTCTTCCATTGTGCACAAGTCTGCAACAAATAGGTTGCCATGAAAAATTTTCAACATGGTGCCGTTATAGCGAAGTTACACGCGTTTGCTGATCCAAAAGCTGCCCTCGCTCGTTTCGCCTTTTCTTTCGCTACACTCCGGTCATCGACACGGCTCTCCTTCTGGTCGACTGTTCCTCCTCACCGTGTGAGGAGAAAGAGCAGGAAGCGTACGTACCTGCTAGCAGACTATTACATTCCTGTTGATGCTCACGTGACCATATACGCGTGGTGACGTCACGACAAAGCAGGGGATACCGAAAGGCCCGGAGAGGAGCACAGGATTGTTTTCTGTACGTGTCGCGCCCACAAATTGTAGCGCTGCAGCATTTGGCACTGTTGGTTGCGACGGAATGTTGAACTCGATGCACGTTTTTTAGAGTTGTGCGAAAATTCGAATATTTCGAATAACGAATCGATTAGCGCTGTGTTCGATTCGGTACTCGAATCGAATAGTGCATATTCGAAAATATTATTCGAAATACCGAATAGTTTTCGAATAGTTTTCCAATAATCAGCATCGACGGGAGAACACCAAAACAAGCAAAGCCTTGGAACAGCTAAAGGTTATTTTTCCTCTTTTAATCCCTAAAGTGATTTGCACGCAGCCCGAGCTTTTACGAGACAACAGACAATATACTGGTGGCCAGATGAACGTGTTTCTTCTGAAAGCTCCACACTTGCTCACTTTTTTAGTACGCTGAAGCTGTACCGCATTAATCAGCTCCCGTCTTCATCTTGTAATAACTGAAGGTGGGGACTACGACTGCTTGCAGCTTCATGACTGACAACAGATGCACGTGTTGCGTTTGCGTGAATTGTTCTTGCAGATTTAGATTTCAACGCCGATTGTTACATGCTTTCGGTGCGCAGGACATGTTATTATTACAGGTTAATCTGCTTCATTGCATCTTTTGCTGTGTCCGCTGTGTTTGGTTGAAAAATCTTTAGTTTGTCCCAATTTTATATAATATCAGGCAACAAAGTCTCACATTGATAACGTTAGTGAGTGCTTTATTTGAACCTACAGTTACAAACTATTACGAAGGTTCTTGTCCTTGGAGTATACGAGCTTACCTTATATAGTTTTCGTGATTGTGGTATTTTGAGTTATTTTGAGTCGATTAAAGGTAACGGTAATGTTCTTTGGTGAAAGTTTGTGAATACTTGTTTGAAATAAAATGTTGGGGTGTTCTAGGACTGTTTTGAAAATGGTATACTTACTATTCGAAAACTATTCGAACAGTATTCGATTCCTATTCCTATTCGATTAGTTGTTATCACTATTCGATTCGTATTCGATTCGGTTCCAAAATTCACTATTCGCACACCCCTAACGTTTTTACTTGAAATGTTAAGAAAGTATCGGATGTGATTCAGGGGCCCCTCAAAAGTTCCAATTGATCGACTAATGTAATCGCTTGCGGAACGCGTCGTCAATTTTACCTGAAGGATATAAAACGCCAGCGTTATCGTGTTGTGCGCGTAATCGTATCAGCACCATTTAACACAGTGTCGAAGTTTCCCAAACATCGCGGCGCGGCCTGTGCCGAGTGGTAGTAACAGCCTTTACTGTTATGTGATGAAGCCCGATCACATAACAATAAAGAAAGAAGCACGTGTGACAATATTGGTTTTACTTTAGGAACCCCAAATAATACCGCATATTTTATCAAGGTATACTTCATGTGAGTGCTCCAGCTGATAATGGGGGAGGCTGATTCACTCTGTGGACATCAGTGAGTGTCACGTATCTCTGAAGCTGAGGCCCCAATACCAGGTAAATAACAAGCCCGCCAGTCCATCGGCAAACTCAATCGCTGCGCTTTCTATGAAAAAAGGCGGAAGGGACCTTGCAGTGCATTCAAGGAGCTTCGAACACCAATGATTAGAAGTCTACCAGCACAGGAAAGGCCCCGCTGCTTCGCCAAGCGGTCGTAGCAGAGCTGAGTCGTTGAACGAAATAAAAAGAAACGTGTAGAAAAGGCCTGGTAAGATATAGCATACCGATTTCATTTTTATCACGTAGGCCTCTTCAAGGTCGAGAACTGCGACTCCCCACGGCAACCTTCGGTTCTGACGCACCAGCTGAGCCAACCGTCACCTTCGTCCGTAAAGCAGGAGCGTGCAGATGAATCGCTGGACAACTCGTAGATCATTGCACGGGCCGGCAGGTAAGCGATTCTGGTGCACTAAGCACACAAGTAGCGGCAGGTGCGTACGTTCGTCATCGCGTATGCTCAACTCTTGGCTTGAGTACGATCAGCTGGTGCCACATCAAGAATGATGTATTTCTCGAGATGCCAATGCTGGTCCTTAATAATTGTCATTGAATATATTTAACTTCCGGTTTTCGACCAATATTGATGAGCTGCAAGATAAGATATTGGATAAGGTGAAAAGCGAGAGCGTTAGCTTACCTCCAACCACGGCCGAAAAGAAAGCGCGTTGTAGGGATCGGTGGCCAGCAATATTAAATTCGGTGAAAGTGGTAGTATTTTAAAACGCTTCACACGGTATTTATGCGTACTGCGTGAAATACCCTGCTCGCAATTTTTTCTTTTTTCGGATCCCGCTTTCTGCTGTCCAAGAGCTGGTGCCAATGATCGTCATCAAATTTAAGGAAACACTAATCAATATTCAATGGCCAATTCAGCTGATATAGTTAGTCCGCCGCGGTGGTGTCGCGGTTAGGGTGCTCGACTGCTGAACCCAAGGTCGCGGGTTCGATCCCGGCCTCGGCGGTCGCATTTCGATGGAGGCGAAATGGTAGAGGCCCATGTACTGTGCGATGTCAGTGCACGTTAAAGAACACCAGATGGTCGAAATTTCTGGAGCCCTCCACTACGGCGTCCCTCATAATCATATCGCGGTTTTGGGACGTTAAACCCCATATATTATTATTAGCTTATAGAGTTATGTACAGTATTTAGCTATCACTTTGATATATATATATATATATATATATATATATATATATATATATATATATACACACATTATTAATGAGAACTAACAGACAATGATTCCAAGGAAAGTATAGGGGACGTTATTAGAAGTAATTTGAATATAAATGTGAAGAAAGAAAAGTGGACGAAAACATAACTTGCCTCCGGCAGGATCCGAACCTGCGACCTTCGAATAACGCGTCCGATGCTCTACCACTGAGCTATGGTGGCGGTCATCCCTCCGTCCACTTTATAGGGTATATATGTGCATTTTAAACGTGGGAGCGTCAGTCAGCGCCGCTTGTGGCCATTACGGCGAGTGTGGAACACTCTTTTTGCCTGTAGGCGTCACGTAGCACGTGATCTTATTACGAGCTGGCAGCTGACTAATAATCCCTCTCATACCACCTGAAGGCAACAAGTCTGCCAGAACGAGACCCTCGCTATGAACGGAGGAAAGAAGTGTGAACTTAAGGGCTCGTTTGCTTTGTTAAACACATTATTGATGAGAACTAACATACAATGATGCCAAGGAGAGTATAGGGGACGTTA
>JALIZH010003594.1:0-64044 GCA_030522465.1 Rhipicephalus appendiculatus
TGCACCTGATTGTATCGACAGATTGATGAAGGGTAAACTAGAATGCAGCGTAACATAATAGATATGATTTAAACAAACAAAAAAAAAAAGCCGTCGGCCTAGCACGTGATCATGTAGCTGTAGTATTAGTCTCTCTTAATCTGCACACACTCAGTTCATTACTGCATACACATCACATCGGCCTCAATGTGCAGTTTTACGGTACGCACTCGGGCAGGAGTGTTCACGTAGCACATGCACTCTACAGAGACGAGCTTTGTCACCTGTCTCACTTGAAAAGACTTCAGGAAAGAGTTGTAAACTTCGCGACGTGACGCTACAATGATATGTCGGTTGTGGGTCGGCGCAGCATTTACAAACTCATTCAGCCATCGCATTGGTATGGCTGAATCATCCAAGTGTGATAACTGCAACTGTGTAGAAACTCTTGACCACGTCTTGTGCCACTGTCCCGACTTTGAACAAGATCGCCGGACTCTCCAGTGTGCCTTGAGGAGACTGGATGATCGTCCCTTTACTCGGGAAAAAGATCTTGGGTGCATGGTCTCCAAGTGCATTAGCCCAGAAAGCCACACGAGCCCTTCTACAATTCTTGAAGGCAACATCGCTGAGCGACCGCCTGTGAAACCCTGCACTGTGTGTGTCGTGTGCAATGTGCATCTACTTCTCTCTCTCTCTTTCTCTTTTACTCCCCTTATTCCCCTCTCCCCACGTGTAGGGTAGCAAACTGGACGCAGTCTAGTTAACCTCCCTACCTTTCCTATATTCATGCTCTCTCTCTCTCTCTAGCACGGATTTTAATGCGCGTTGGGCATGGTCAAGACAACCCTAATGCCTTCTCAAAAATGGGCCTGGGGCCAATTCACGGAAACTTTTCTTTCGTAAGCACGTTTTCCGGTTGGTCGGCCCGCCTTCACTAATCTTATGTCCCGCATCGTGATTGGCTTAAATATTTTCTTACGATATTGTTTAGCGTAAGACGTTTTTGTGAATACGGACCCTGGTGTCCAAACAATCTACCACGCATCAGAGTGTCATTCCGTTCGGCCCCACAATGAGGGCACACGCCAAGGGTGTGGACAAGAATGCAGAAACACTCACTTTGCACATATTTAAAAACCCCCAAGAGGCCGAATTTATTCCGGGCCCTTCTCAACGACCTCTCTCATAACCAGTGTGTCGCTGTGAGTCTTTGCAATCAATCAATCAATCAATCAATCAATCAATCAATCAATCAATCAATCAATCAATCAATCAATCAATCAATCAATCAATCAATCAATCAATCAATCAATCAACTCTTTAGCACTCAGCAAGTTATAGGTATTGACATGTTTGAGCACACGAAATGCTTGCGGGCCTTGAAGATTTACAACTAACTTGTGATATTACTGAGGAGAAAACATATTCTGCATCAAATGGCAATAATTCCGGAATTTTAAATTCCTTCTTTCCTTCTCCGCAGCCGAGCGAGACATCGCGTACACACGTCTGTACGTGTAACAAGGACTGCTCTCGCGGAAAACGGCCGTCTGGAAACCTGCCAGTTATGTAACGCTGATCGCTCTCGCACAAGCCATTTTTGTTCGCAAATGGACGGTGTCTCGACAGAACGACGCGCGATCATTGACGTTCGCGTCTCTCTTCCACGGCAGCCGAGATCTCTGCTCGCCTTAACGCCTTGTGTTGGGGCGCACTGAAGTGGCACGCCGTCCGTCTCTAACGCCTTGCCCAGATAACGCCTCCTTGTGTGGGCGAGCTCGCCATTCGAATCTTATCGTCTCTATCTGGGCGCTTGCGGATTTTTTTCCCCTTTGGATGTATGTATTTGTTTTCTACTCGAGAGGACTGCCACACGAAGGCCACTTCGTCGTGGCCGTTGTGTTCGCGGGACATACTCGTAACTTGCCACTTGACACTTTGTGCTTCGGCCATGTTTGCACCATAGTGTAGGTGCAAAGGTGCGGTGCTCGTCACCCTAATACTGGCTGACTGTGTGTGGTGTTCTTCCTGAGCTGCATGTTGTGAGTTCGGCGTCAATCTCGGAGTGGCACGAGCTTACTTAGGGCGTAAGAATTTCGTGTACTGGCGATTTCAGTGGACATGGAGCCGCAAGTGGATCAAATGTGCGTGGCAGATGCTGCGGCCTGTGTGATACGCCAGGTGCCAGCACAGTTAAAGAAGAAGTGGTTCTGCTTTTCGCAAGCTAGCGTTTAGAGTTTAGTTCTGTGGGATACAATATTTTATGCTGAAGTGGCAGCGCGAATACCTTTGAGTGTCACTCACTCACTCACTCACTCACTCACTCACTCACTCACTCACTCACTCACTCACTCACTCACTCACTCACTCACTCACTCACTCACTCACTCACTCACTCACTCACTCACTCACTCACTCACTCACTCAATCAATCAATCAATCAATCAATCAATCAATCAATCAATCAATCAATCAATCAATCAATCAATCAATCAATCAATCAATCAATCAGTAAGCGTGGTTATGTCTTATTTATTCGTGTGGTTTTTTGGTTCACCCCTATAATTCGGAGACTTCTACTTGCACCCCTGCCATTTCATATAATGTAATTATGAGTATAGCGCTGCTTGGAGTACGTCGGCGGCCCACACAAAGCGCCGCTACATGATAATGCGGTCATCACTTGGTTACGCGCATTTATCGATGTTTCCGTGTGCATGCAACAAATTCCGATCTGAAATACACATGTGTAGCAGCGACGGTATTGCGCAACGCGCCGACCGCTTACGACGAATATATACCGTAATTCGATTTATCAGTCCGCTACCTGAACGTTTGCTTCCAGAATAAAGCGCATAATAATGAAATAATTACAAAAGGCCTTTAATTTCGTTCACAGGTCTTTCCTCTTGTTTTTCCTCACAACTTCTTTGTTTGTTTGTTTTTTTTTGCCGCTGTAGCCATGTAGGCATTCTTTCAAGCCGTTGCATAGCATTTTCGAACACGTATACGGACAGACAACGCTGGACATCACAGGGAGATTTAATTGTTGTGAAGGAGAGTCGTTGAGATGGGTCGGTGTCGTAAGGTGGCCGCTTTTATTTGGCTCTTGTTGCCACGACAGTCGATATATTATTGATAGTATGCCTACGGCAAGCGCCGCGACTTCATATACCTTGTGTTACAGAACACGCAGACAGTAGTCGTTATGTAACGGTCGCGTGTACGTGGGCACATCGCGGCATCCGCGCATCTGTAGGATTGCTGCAAGAAGCGGCCAAGAGATGGCATAAGCGGTCAACAGCGGGGCAGAGGCGAAGAACGTGCCCCTCCATCCGAAGAATCGCCGGAGGCACGAGTGCATGAGGAAAGAGCGACGGGACCGTCGCATAAAATGTCTATATCGCGTATATGAAAAGCACATTGTCCCTTGAAAGCGTCTATCGTCCTCGACACATCAACCATTCAATCAATCAATCAATCAATAAATCAATCAATCAATGAAAGAACTTTATTTTCACCAAAAACAAAAACATTTACGGTGAAAAAATCTGTCGGTCGTTGCGCAACTTCAGCTATAGAGCATATGATGCTCGTGGATGTAGAGGAGTATCTGGACAGTGATGCAGTAAGCGTCATTTATTTTACACAGTTAATACTATTCTGACGTCGTATGCAATTTAGTCCGAAAGTGAAGTTACGTTTCTTTTTTCTCCCCCCACCCCCTACTGAGTTACACGTAATATTTGAAGTGCGATGAGTACTCATACACGTCCATCCTCCAATTAACATCCGCATGAATTATTCGGTATCCACAAATTTTAGTTGTCCAGAAATATGTGTTATCCGATTCGGCATTATGAAGTCGTAGTTTAAAGCAATTACATAAAACTCTGAAGTTGCGAGTGCAAAGACTGCGATTTCGTTATAAGGAAGACCGTAATGGGGGGACTCCGGAGTAATTTTGTCCACCTGGAGGGTTTTTTTTCTGGGGGGGGGGGGGGGGGGCCTAAAGGGGGGGTCTTTTTCCGCGTGAACTCACTGCGGTCATCGAAATGAGGCCGCCCCGGGGCACCATTGAAACGGCGACCTGAACGTCTACATAACCTGAACTACATAATCATTGAGCTTCTCCAGCTTTCTCTTTAATTTCTTGATATTCGTATTCTGTACGATTCAGGAATTTCGCTGCTTGAGCACACGTTTTGATTAAGCTGTTCCATATTACTAAATTACTATTTTTTAAGAGCAGTATACGACTTATATTACTATGAGGAAGGGTTTTGGTAATCCGAACGGGAAACCATTAGCAGCAACCGAGGACGTGGAAACGGAAAGATTGGCATCACTGAGGTTCCCGCACTAAGTGACAATGATGTCAATTAAGGCCTCTGGAAGCGTCCACGCCGTTGCAGCTATCAGTTCGCAACTAAAAAGTTTTCTTTTAAAGAACGCTATACCCTACATGAAAATTTCAGCACTTTGCACTTGAATGGGCGCCCAAGTATACCAGGCAATATTTTGAAGGCCGCAACGCATGGTCGATGCCAGGATATTTTTGCTGGAAGGTGGAGTGGGCGCACTATCGACAACTTGGTTCCTTCGGGGTAAAGGGGGGGGGGGGGGGGGGGGACTTATGCTTTGTGTTATGACTATGTTTACTCGTGTAGGAGGGCAAAGGGGGAAGAGGACGAAAATTTAGGGGGGGGGGGGCACCCCCCTGGCGCCACCGTGCCATGACGTCACACCCAGTATCTGTACTGGTGCATTCGTTCTAAGTGTCTCTTCTGTAGTTACTACTTATATCTCTGCCTATGTTCATAAAAATAATTTCATGACGCAAGACCGATAAATATAAACGATACAGGCGCTCACAGCATATGCACTCATTCCCGCGTTCGTCCCGAAGCAGTGCGCATGTGCGCGCCCAAATGTCGCATAGCTTAGCCTTAAGCAAAACTATAGGAATGAAACGCATCATCCATGGTAGTTCGAGCATTACGCACGTGCGCAGCATTTTTTACTCTCCACTGAAAAACACGCTTTCGTACATGACCCGAATGCACTTAGTTTCAGCAACTAAATAAGTGCTCCGAAACTACTCACGAGCAGATATGCAAGTAACCGACCGGTCAAATAACCTTCGCTCGTACTAATACCGTGTTTTGTGTACGCGTTTTGCCACGATAACTTAACCACCGAGTGAAGCGAATTCTAAGCGACGTCTTCAGACTTCCAAGGACTGGCCGCTAATACCGACACGCGTGAAAAAACACGCGCTCTCTGCCGATAAACCGGGTTATGTTATGCCTTCCTCCATGCGTGCGATTCCCCTAGATATTTATACTCGGCTGCTAATGGTTACCCGTTGGCTGGCGCGTGGATACGGTCTCCGCGAAGCGGTGTATGCATATTATAACGTCTTCGAGGTTGTCCCCATGCCGCGGACTGGTTCTTCTGGTTTGCGGGCTTATACCACGCGAGACATCGCACGCAGCAGCAGCAGCGTCTACTATATCTACAGGCTGAGAGGTTGGCGGGGGGAGCAGATGAAGGGGGGGGGGGGGGGAAGGGGCGCGACAACGGCGACGTCTCGACCT
Source organism: Rhipicephalus appendiculatus (assembly GCA_030522465.1). Classification (NCBI taxonomy): domain Eukaryota; kingdom Metazoa; phylum Arthropoda; class Arachnida; order Ixodida; family Ixodidae; genus Rhipicephalus; species Rhipicephalus appendiculatus. The sequence continues at coordinate 5,583 of JALIZH010003594.1, forward strand.
GGCTCGATTATAGCTTCTGTCGGTGCATTTCTTTTTCTTGCTTAAGCAAATAAGGCGGAACGGCGCGCGCTCGTGGAGATAAGAAGTGCGTGCCAAGAACGTGGCTGGTTTAGTATTATGGTAGAAACGGTCATGCCCCAACAATGCGGTTTTTCGGAAGTTTTTTTGAATGTATGATACTGCTTAAAAATGAGTATGACTCCGAGACCTTTGAAAAATGCTTTCGGTGATCTGTATCGATAATCTTATTGTATCATTTGAGAGAGCTGAATGCTGAAAGTTCGCTTAGGCTGTACAGCATTGAAGGACTCTGGCTGTACTGTATATCCAAAACTCGAATTTACGAGCATCCACTGTTTGCAAGCATTGCTGTTGGTATCCTGAAATGACAGTAGTTGAACAATTGATTGTTTCCTTTTGGCCCCTGGTTAAAAAAAAAACAAAAAAAAAGAAAAACGAATTCATGGGAAACGATACGTTGGCTTCGACATTGTGTATCATATCCGTATCTACAGTAATTTAAGTGAGAAAGAAAGGGGGCATATGGCATATGTGTAGTTTTGCCTTCGTGAGTAACATATGTCGACAATGAGCTCGTAGACCATAATTACTGGATGCTTGACAATTTGCTGATTCCAGCAGAGGTTTGAAAAAAAAAAGAAATGTAACACCGAGAATTTTATGTTCACCTACAAAAAGAATACTGTGTTGAGAATAATCGTAGCAGAGGAGGGGTTTCTCTAATGATTTATTGCGTCGATTAATTTATTTACGTCAAGGCCTGACAAAAGCACACATGCGTCATCAGCATATGAGAAGAGCACTGAGGTCAGTGACGACAATGTCGTTGATATAGGCATCAAACTATAGTGGAGCCAGTGCACATTCCTGTGGAACTCCAAACAACAGAGGCAAGTATGATTATTAGCAGCGACTTAGGTGTGTACAAGTGTGTGCAGAAACTATCATCATCATGAAAGAGTATGTGCCACAGAAATAGGACAAATCCCACTTCTGAGAATGTATAAATTATTATTATTATTATTATTATTATTATTATTATTATTATTATTATTATTATTATTATTATTATTATTATTATTATTATTATTATTATTATTATTATTATTATTTGGTTTGCATACATAGAAAACACGAAGACACAGAAGAAACAGGGAGGGAACAGCTGACAACTGCCACCTAGAGGGGCACAACGCCTGCCTGCTCCTTCGGAAAGGGGGAGACACAGAGGAAAGGAAGACATGAGGGAAGAAAAGGAGAGAGAGAAGAGGAAAGAAAACAAAACAAAACAAATAACGCAGACGTAAACACAAATAAGTAGTCGTTTTCATGTAACAAACATTCAGTTGGCAGTCAGAGCTTGTCCCATGGTCTTCGTTTCTTCGTCGTCCTTGTTCCTTTCGCGCTGTTAGTTTCTTTGCCCACTACTTACCTCTGGTCCACTACAAAGGAAGAAGGCAACAGGCGGGCGGCAAACACCAATGAAGACGCAGCCAGTAGTTCAGAAAAACTTTAATAAACCATCGGGATTAACCCACTGATCAACACCGTGACCGCGCGGTTCAGCTTCGCTGAAGCATCTGTACGGAGTAAAGTCCCTAGAAAATCTAGGGACTTTAGTACGGAGTGCTTCAGCGGTACATGCGAGAGAATACTAGGGAGCGGGAAAAGCAACGGCGGCTGCGAGAAGACCCCGAAGCGGTGGGAGCCCTACGGGAACGACGACGTGCCCGTAGATCTATAGGAGGTGCGAACGCTTCGCTTCAGCGCAAGTTTCTGTCTCTGGAGTTTGGACATCCGTGACGTATCTGTGACTGTCTGCGGTTTTACTCGTACCTCTCTGAGCTGAGAAGCAACCTAGAGAAACAACCTAGCATCACCTAGCTAAAGCATAGCAACAACCTAGAGGCAACCAGACTAGACTTTAAAATCGTCCCGCTTCGCTGTTTCAAGCCTTGTGCGACTTAATACAAGCTTCGCCATATTTTTTTCTTTTTGATTACCTAATTAAGCACACTGCTGACCGATTTTGTAGATATGATCAGGGCAAATGGAGTGCCGCGAACCCCGTGCATTCGTAATTTAAGTGGCAAAATATCGTGAATAATACAATTAAAAATCATTGCATAATCAAGCTCAGATAACGTGAAAACATCGTTGTCGATGTTTCGCAGAATGATTTTCTTAAGTGTTAACAAGGCTATCTAAATTGGCCTCCCTTTATCGAAACTAGGTGTTCTAATGCGTTGCTAAGATGGGGTGCCAAATTCAACAAAGCTCTTGCATAGGCTTAAATTTAGGCGGGCATCAAACTTTCTATACGAAATATCAATGTTGCGTACCCATTTTCAAATTTTCGCCGATTTTTAACGGGCAGAACACGCATAAGCGTTCATTGTCGCCTCTACACTGCAGGGCTGCCGTGCGATGTGACAGCCACACAGCAAGTGCAAAGAAAGCGGGCTAACCGTCACTGATCGCATGGCTGCGCGCACGCGATAAGATAAGAAAGGCGAGGAGAGTCGTTCCTGGAAACGACCCCGCGGAAGATTTTGCCTTGGCTGCTTGCGAGCTTGCGAGATAACAGTACTCCATGTGGAACCGCACTAGCAGACGCCCTCGACTCTCGCAATTGAGGCACCGTGAAGGTATACAGCTAGGTGTTAGGTTACGGCGCATATGTGAAATACGGCCTTGACTTTGCTTGTATCCGTTTCGTGCTATGCAGCCAATAACGCTGACGGTACGCAAATGTAGTGCGGCTGTATAACTGTGTTACTCCGCAGGCTTTGTCACGAACTAGCTTTTAACGATGCGACGTCTTCTTCAGGAACAACTTCATATACTAGAACAGCAGCGCGGAGGGAAGCAACGTTGTGTGATATATAATAGGTGTTACAAAGAAGCTGTGTGTAAACTGAATCGCTCGTAACTCCGCAAACAATTACCTACTCAACAGAAAACCATCATCATCATGAACGGCCTTCAGATCTACGTTTTAAAAAAGTTGGAGAAGCTGCGCACTCGTTGTGAGAAGACTCGGCAAAGAGGGGAGCTGGTGGCGTTCCCCTCCTCCTTTCCTTCCTCTCTTCCTCATCAGCACCTCCCTTTCCCACTCCTTCTTATGCTATACTATAGATGGCTATGCTATGGTTCGCCCTTTACCTCCTGCTTTCGCTCCTCCTCAGCTTCCACTCCCCTTTTTCACCCTTGATGCACTACCTATTACACGTGGATGTGCTATGCTTCCTTTCTCTCTCTCTCTCTCCCTCTTTCTTTCTTTCTTTCTTTCTTTCTTTCTTTCTTTCTTTCTTTCTTTCTTTCTTTCTTTCTTTCTTTCTTTCTTTCTTTCTTTCTTTCATTCCCTGTTTCTCTTTTGCTTTGTCTTTCTGTCATGCTCTCTCATTTTTCTATCTCCTTTTTCTTGCGTCTTTTTCCCCTTTCTTTCTCGCGATTTCTCTCTGTTTGTTTATTTCTGTCTCCTTTTTTTTTTCTCGGTACTCGTTCTCTGGCTCATCCGAGCTATTTCATCATTTTCAAATCGGCGTCTCCTCACCCCCACTTCTTTTCCCCACCATCTTGCTATGATATACTATAAAAGGCTATGCTATGCACTCATATCGTGCCTGGATAGCCGGATGGTCTAGACACTCGCCTTCGGATCGTGCGTGCGCACGTTAGAAGCCCGCCTCACCAAGAAGTTCTTTTTTTTTTCCGCGAATAATTTTTCGTTTTCTCCTTCTTTCTATTTCTTTCTTTTTTTTTTTTTTTGTCCGCCTCGGTGGAACAGTGGCTACGGTGCTCGGCTGCTGACCCGAAGGTTGCGGGTTCGATCCCGGCCGTGGCGGTCGCATTTCGATGGAGGCGAAATGGTAGAGGCCCGCATTTTGTGCGATGTCAGTGCACGTTAAGCAAAGCAAGATAGTCAAAATTTCCGGAGCCCTCCACTACGGCGTCTCTCATAATCATATCGTGGTTTTGGTACTTAAAACCCCAGATATTATTATTATGACGACTCGGTTGTAACGACGTTTATTCGGTTTATTGCTGCTCAGATGAGGGTGAAGTGCATAATAGATGCCTACATTATTATTATTATTATTATTATTATTATTATTATTATTATTATTATTATTATTATTATTATTATTATTTCTTTCTATCTCTATTTCTCTCTCTCTCTCTCTGTACTCGTCCTCTCACCCATCATGGTTATTGCATTCCACGCCGAACGAATCAGCGCACGTGTTCTGGGAGCGAAACGGAAGAAGAGGGTGAAGAGAGGGCGTGCCGCTTTATGATGATGATAATTTCTGTTTCTCCAAGCTTAAAGGGGCCCTGCACTCAAATTTCACCCACGTAGCTTTAAGTTGCAATGTGTATCGTCCTGAGATGAGTGCAAAAAGAATTTTGGCGATAGACGCACGGGGAGAAGAGCTATTGAACTTCCAAATTCAAAATAGAAGCGGATGACAAAAACTGGCATATCTTTTCGTATTTGCCTCGTCAAGTGACGTGTCAACCTCGTTTTGGCTGCTTCCAGCGTCCTTCCCCCCCCAAATGTCCCAAACTTCGCGCTCGATCATCTGCGCGATTTGCTTAAAAAAAATTTTTAAAAAAAAATATGGAAAATCTATCTGAAGCGAGAAGTTCTCCCTCCAAACATTTTTCGCCAAAAAAAAAAATCCCTACCTCAAGCCGTACGCGAATTTTAACGCAAAGCTAGAAACCATGGCTAGTAAAACGCGTCGTCAAGAAAAATACGGCCTTCCTAAATTAGGTTAGCACGGAATTTTCCCTGTAGAACGATGGTAGGATTTTTACTTAAAACAGGTTTTACGAACATTTACGCTTCGTGGGTTTCTTCATGCTGCCTTAAATATGAACAACATGGTCCATATTGGGTATTTTTTTATGGAAATATAACATTTAGTGAAACGTGACAGCTGGTGTTAACTGATCATAAGAAAGTTTTACTGCAGCGAAAAAATAATTTGAGACGCATGCAGTGCGAAATGATGCGTACAGCTGGCGACAAAGTTGGAAAAAAGTTTATTTTTTCACATGTTTGGTCGTAAATCTAACATTGAGGTGGTCCTAGCAAAATTATATTGAATAGCGCATTTACTAGTTACATTCGTAGGTTACTGACTGAGGAAGTTTTATAAAATTTCTTCTCCTTTCAAGCGAGATAAATATTTTTGAAGTCGTGTTCTACCGGTCGCGCGTGTTTATACCTCGTATCAAATGCGTCGTAGCTGCGCAGACACGAGGAACGTTTAGACAACATAAGCAGTTTGGATCCGTACCTATTTAAATGACTTACTTGATCGAGTCAACGATAAATCCGAACAATAATAGAGTGCATTTAACCATATGCAGCTGTCCGCTGACAGCCCGCTAGCAGCGGCCCACGCCAAGGTGAGTTTGAGAACCCTGGTACAGAGAGTGCATTTGTGCCAGCGTGTTGCATATACCACTCGTTGCGCAGTGATTAGGTCGACGCCTGCACGCGTATGTCCACTCCTTCACATATATACCCTATAAAGTGGACGGAAGGATGACCGCCACCGTAGCTCAGTGGTAGAGCATCGGACGCATTATTCGAAGGTCGCAGGTTCGGTCCCTGCCGGTGGCAAGTTATCTTTTCGTCCACTTTTCTTTCTTCCCATTTACATTACAATTACTTCTAATAACATCCCCTATACTTTCCTTGGCATCGTTGTCTGTTAGCTCTCATTAATATTGTCTTTAACAAAGCAAACGAGCACTTAAATTTACACTTCTTTCCTTCCTTCGCGTATGCCACTCAATGGAGGAATACGACAGCGACGTTTATGGGGGAGCTGGGCACCGAACTGCCCTACTGGCCTGAAAACCATTGCGCCATGTGCAGCTCTAGCTTGACCAGAGGCGAATATACAGGGTGTCCCATTTATCACGCAGCACGATTTAAAAAAGAGGAACGGCGTTACGCGAAGCAGACCTAGTGCATAATGTTCCCAGTATACTGTAGTAGCCGCTACTATTTTTTTCGTTAATGTGAATTAATTAATTAGTCCTAATTAATTTCGTAACTCCGAAAATACTCACCTAATTATCAAAGTGTCAATGAGGCAAATGTGGGCATGTTGAAATGACAGCTATCTGTGCTACTTTCAAGAACGTACTAATTGCGTGCTAATTTTTTCCTTTCGGATTAGATTGTTGCTTCATGCATGGCCTCCGAGGTCGCGCGCCGGCGCACAATCTCGGAGGCCATGCATGAAGCAACAATCTAATCCGAAAGGAACATGTCGGAACACAAAAGGAACACAAAGAACATGTCGAATTGTTTCTTCGTCGCCGCAATGTTCACAGGCGGCGGTGTCGGCCATCCCTATACGGAACGCATCCACACGAACAGTTGACATTTGAGACTGCAGAGATGTTACACCATCTAACCGAGAAGGGACACCACATTGCATTTCAGTGGCTACCTAGTCACTGTGGCATCATCGGTAATGAACGGGCCGATCAAGCTGCCCGTTCAGCCCATACAGAGGACCGCGACCTGTCGATACCTCTTTCGAGGACAGACGCTGCTCGGAAGCTCCGCATGCTCGCTCGCCATTGCACCACATCAAATTGGAATGAGCCACATTTCATGCATGCACGATTGCACTCCCTCGATCCCACGTTAAGCCTTAGAATTCCACCAAAGCTTCGCCGAGGTGACGCTACCGTCCTGTGTAGATTATGGCTCGGCGTCTCGTTTTTTTTTCGGGCAGAGGCACACACACTGCTCTATACGCTAAGAAACTTTCGCGTGCGCGCATGCGTGCGTGCGCGCGTTTGTGTGTGTGTGTGCGTGCGTGTGCGTGTGTGTGTGTGTGTGTGTGTGTGTGTGTGTGTGTGTGTGTGTGTGTGTGTGTGTGTGTGTGTGTGTGTGTGTGTGTGTGTGTGCGCGTGCGTGCGTGCGTGCGTGCGCGCGTTTTCTTCAAGGATACGGTTATTGATAGTTTATCGCAAGTCTATAACCTTCCTCTTTCACCACAGCGATCAATATCTTGCGCACTAGCACCACTTAGCGGCTACTAGCCTGACGAAGGCCTTTTATAAAAAAAATTCTGACAGCGGCCTCTATCTACGACGATCAAAAAATATTTTAAAAATGCGCTCCTTCGCCTTTCGTCAGAGACAGCATGGCTCGACGTCCCACTTGATGTGCAGCTATTTCGGGGCGGCTGTCGAGCTAGATATTTAAGGAGATTCTTTTCTACCCAGCTCCCGGGGGCGTCTCAATGAATTCACAAGGATTTCGCCAACCCTTCGCTGTGGCGGCTTGGCACGGCTTCTACAGCTCCCGCTTGACGGGTCCAACAAGCTGCGACCTTCTGCTGCCTGTCGAAATCACCGACTGCGTTTGCTTTATTTCTTCCTTCTTTCGTTGTAGTCATTTTATTTCTTGTTCCTAATTTACGGAGCAAGAGAAGAGTAGAGAGACAAAAATATTTTTGTCGTGATTCACCGAAAATTGTTCTCTCAACGAGGGCATCACCTCCGAAAGTAGGCCGACTGACGGCACGTCACACGTCGTACGCTGACGTGATGTGAGACAGATCGAGGTATTTATTTCGGGGAAGAGAAAGAAGGGACGATGAGATGAAGAGGTCGGCCATCTTTGTAGGCGGCGTTTCGCAAGATCCGCATGTTTGTGTGTCCAATAGAGAAATCGTAACGAATAAGACTCGGAGAGTGCGACAGTGGCACTAAAAAGAGAATAATAGAGGAGAAGGGGGGGGGGGGGGGCGCAGGCGAGAGCTACCCGTAGACGCTCGGAGATTGCCATTTCTGGAAGAGACACCGTACATGCTCCTGGACACAATGAAAAAAAAAAAAAGAAAGAAAATTTACGGACTTAAAATAGACAAGGCTATGCACAAAAAAAAGCGAATAGCAAAAATTGCAGGCTTGCTCGTTCCGCACGTGCGGCTGAAAAGTCCTTGCGCAAAGTGGACGATGAAGTGGAAACTCCCAAGGCCCCAATTTCGTTCCACTGCTGCCTCGTTGCGCTCAGGGCCCGTTCTGGTAACACTGAAGGCTCTGACCTCGTTCGTGCACGTCTCACATCGGGTGACCTCCCTTGACGCTTAAGGAGAGAAAAAGCAAGCCTCCGTCCTGCATCTATGAAACAACATACTACTACACTCGGCATAACGCTCGCCATGAGTGAATAAAAGCTGTCCCCCGTTCAACCCGGGACATACTGGCGAGCAACCGCATTCAGTGAGTTTGACACGAGCTCGTCGGAAAGCTGCCGAGGAGGGAGTAGCGACAAGGGGCTGTCGAGGGAGTGAATTGAAGCTACAATAGAGTCGAGCGCTTCTCCACAGAGCGCACGTATTGGCGGGAACGTGCGCCGCCGGTCGCAACGGAGGCTGCCGGGGTGGTCTTTCTTTTTCGCGAAGGTCTCTTGCGTGTGGCTGAGACAAAAAGGAAGTGTGTTGTTTGCGCGCTGCCAAAGCTTTAATAAGTTGAAGGCTCGCGCTATTAGAGTTGACGTTTGTCAAAACAAGCTAGCGAGTGTTTTGATGGGGTCCATCAAGTTCAGGACTGCAGCGCCGTGGAAGAAGCTTATTTAGCTGCAGTGGAGTTCAAATACGAGGCACCTGGGAATGAATAAAGCGGAGCTATATTGCGCTAAATCTTAGGACCTCCGTTTCCGAAGCGTCCTTAGCTAAAGCTCAGAAGATACAAAGCTGTTCACAAGAACTGGGAACAGCTGACAGTGTGCAGCTGACATGAGGCTACTGATCGTCCGGTGTCACCGAAGCCAGAGTTATCTATTCATATCTGATCTATTTTTTAGCTCATTGCTTCTCCAACCCAATAACTGACGCTGAGCTGTGCTCCCTTCAAAGGCTCCAGAACTTGCGTCTTTTCATCGCCACACTTAGCCATCTCCCCCCCTTCTTCGCGTAATAGTTTGCGGCATAATATCTAAACAGATGTCTATCCTCGGCTGGTGAGATTGCGATTAAGCTGATTGAATCAGCGTAGCGTTGCCGTCGTCAGAGGAGTCATGTGAGATGTGCCTCCTTGTTTGACACTTTACATCACTGGAACTATATCTGGACATGACCATGTGGGCCGTCGTGTATAACAGGCCCGAACGGGTGCTCACGTCTCGTGCGGCTCACGTATCTAAGATATTCTAGACTTTTCTGTGCGCGTCTCTGATTATCGACTGATAATCGGAGAGATCTGCGTTTGATTTTTCGCTTCTTAGAAGCTGTCGCCGCCTTGATGTCCGCGTCTTTCGCTGTATGCGCGTTCACGTTATAGCTCGCCTCACGCTATACTTGCCCCTCATACACTGTAAACCACTTTGCACCCTTAAGGGTGTTTCAAACAGGCAAAACACCCTTTTGCCTAACCAAAATTTGCAGAATTAGGGTGTAAGGGTGTTTCCCTTCCCCAAAACACCCTTAAGGGTGATGTTCTAGCTAAAACACCCTTTAGGGGGGTAAGGGTGTTTTGGCTAATCGAAACACCCATGGCCCATACAACAGCGTACCAGATGATAACTGAGACTCGCTGATTAAAGAGTCGCTGGACCTTGGGCGAGTTAAGATTAAAAGTTATGTCTCTTTTAGGGGTATCTACAAGCATACCATAAATTTACGCCTGATAACTTAATGTTTAGTGCTCAGTTATAGGGAACAGGAATATCCCCACCGGCACTGAACGGTGGCTTAAGATACCATGGCTATATATAGCCGATGGTCACTTTAAGGCTATGTAGCGCGTCGCAGAGTCCATGGGATATTTTACAATACGCTATGTTGTGTGTATGGTCTGGCGCGCGCGGGCACCTTCTATGCTGATGTCAACTGGGATTCCACGTTCCCTGCCTGGTAGATTTCATTTTTCCCGTTTTTTTCAGTCATGAGGGTGTAAGGGTGTTTAGGCCATTGGAAACACCCCATGACATGGGTGTTTTGGTACGTCAAAACACCCTTTTTCTAGGGTGTAAGGGTGTTAGTTATAGACACGGCAAAACCCCCCTTAAGGGTGCAAACTGGTTTACTGTGTAGCACCTTGCCTGGACTGGATGCTGGATGTTGCCCACATGTGCGTATTCATCCCTATAATTATCAGACGTGTTGATTATTGTGTCGCCCATATGTGCACATTCGATTCAGTGATGACAAGAGACATTATCAGAGACATTATTAATTCTCTTTCGGACATTTTCTTTTGCGTTACGATGATGTTGTTTTATATTGCCACGCGCGTTTCTTATTCTCACTTTTTCTGTATTCGGTTTTCGCCCACAAAGACTGTCAGCAATGCTCAGCGCAAACCGCGCCTCATTGTTGGAGAAGCCCATTACAAAAGGCTCACACCTTACTACGCGTATTCCCTTACACCACGTAGTGGATGCATAGCAAGTATGCACTAAGTGGTTGAAGTACGCACTCAGGACAGGATATCGCTATCGCATTCAACTCTTAAAGGCGAAGCTTAAGGGTCCCCCCAGTTTTTTCTTGTGTTGTGTGCTCGATTCACTCAAGAGCTAAGGAGTAGCCGGCACCTGATTTGTGCGCCAACACCTCCTTGTACATCGTATCGAGAGAGAGAAAAAAAAAAGAGTAATGCCTCTTTGGCCCCACGATGCGGCAATATTGAAAGGAGGGATCAGTGGCGGTATAGGACAGCAGCGGATCTGTGCGGGTGCTTGTCCTTCGCGGGAAACCACTGCATATGGATTGGAAGCGATATTAAAGAAGGCCAGCAAGGAGCTGCGAAATGCCCGAAAAAGACCGAGCCGGCTACAAACACTCTTTAGGTGCCCCGAGTTAGGCTCGCTTCATTCTAACAAGGAAAGAATAGGCGACCTGCCATCAATAATAACCATACGCGAAACGAAAGTATTGAATGACGTCACCATATGCGTCAAGATATGGAGGCAAGCGCAGGCGACTGAACTTCGTGCAGCTGACGGGTTTTCTGAGTTGTCGGGGCAGATATCGGGGTGGAAAGTTTGAGCGTTGCCTACCGGGTGCTGCATCTGTGTTCTTCGAACACGGTCTTACATCGCGACGCTGTAAAAGAACCGCGAGATAAAAATACAAGGAAACGTGCACTCAAGAGATGAGTTGTACACGGTAGTACACGGTAGTACACGGTAGTACACGGTAGTACACGGTACAATATCATCCGGACACTAATTCTACAAAAAGTTTTTTTTTTATTGTATTACATTGAAAAAAGAATGACGCATGATCAGCGTTTCGACATTCCAATCTCCATTTAAGTAATTAGCGCAATATTCAATACAGTGGCAGCGTGAATGAAAATATTTTCTTTGGGTTCGAATAAATATTTTAAGTGTGGTCTGGATCACATTAAAGCGGTAATATGCCTTAAGATTTGTGCGTTACTACAGTTCCCTTTTGTAGTCGTTGCGCTTTCTGCAGTCCAGTTTACATTAGGGGGAAAAAAAGTTCTTCATTTATAGGGCCATAGTAAAACAAGCATGAAAAACCAATACAGCGATAAAAACCAGTGGCAAAAAAAACTGAAAATGATACAGAGCTCTTTAGTCAATTTTTTTTATTATTATATGGTGTTTAGGAGACGTTCGCACTTATGTATAGCAGCGGCTACTCTTTTTCACAGATACAGATACGTGAAAATACCAACAATGAAAAGAAAACAATACAATAAAAAAGAGCAGCTAGGCAGAGTTCATGTAAGTCCAGTCACATAACACTACACTTCACATAAAATGCAGTTACACGAACAGCGTGTATGCTTTAAAGTGGCATCCCTCATAACACTTCTGAGCTTGCGTTTTGTAATAATTATATCACGTTTGGCAATTTCTTTACCATTTACATTATCCGATTGTGTTTGATGCATGTCGTTGTTCAATATATGGCGAGGTAGAGCTGTATTTATGTACCATACATTCACGAGCTTTTATTTTCCTATATAATGTGAATGCACTCTCTTCGCCATCTTGCCGCTTTTACACGGTACCGTATGAAAGAACATATCTGTGGATTACGGAATAATATATAACTTTATCGCTGTCTAGCAGCGGTTCTAGCAAGATAGCATTATCGCTCGTCCGCAGTATATTTCCTAACGGATAGACCGCGTTTCTTCTACTCTGGTGGCCAATCGCTTCGTGCATGGTCTATTACCCATGCAGACCAATCCAATTAGGGCTACCAGTTGACCTGCCGCAATAACCCAGGTGGTTTCTTTACACAAGAATTTCCGCTTAAACATTTGTTCTATAGTTTTCATCGTGCAATATCTGCACTGCAGCCCATAGTTAAAGGAACACGCAAAATGCCGAGCCAGCTTGTTTGTAGTGAGCATTGAAGGAGCTTCACGCAGTCACTCACAGTTACAGTATACCAGCTAAGTAATAGAACCGCAGACCTAAGTGGTCCCTTTCGTGATGTGTCACGCTGTACATATCTATAGTTCGTGTGAGCTTGTAATAAAGGCCGAGCTGAAAGATCGCGCATGTTTTCATCGACTTCCGTTCCGTGTCGCAAGTCGAGCTGTTGCATTTCGGGTCCTACGCATCCGCGACAGTCTATCTCACGCCAGCACCGATGGACGGAGATGCTATTCGCAGCGGCTGTCTCGGTTTGCCGGCCTTTATCCTTTTTATCTGCAATCGCATTATCCGCTGCAAATACGGTGGTGAGCCAGTTGAAGGGTTGTTTACCGCTCACGCTGCGTTATCTGCGGATGTGTTTACCTTAACTTGGGCAAGTTCGATCATCGATCATTGCCTATAGAAGCACGTGTACCTCCAAAGCGTACGTCCATGTATTGGCGGTGTTCCAAGAAAACAGCCACAAAAGATTAGGAGGAGGAGAGTGAATGCAAATTAGAAATATATTGACTTAGACGTGCAAGGGGAGGTGTTGTTTTGACTGCATTGATAATGTAATATGTGCTGGGCGCAAGTTGGACATTGACATAGTAATAATCACTCTGTGGCGCCTTCATAGGAATATTCTCCTCTTCCATACCCTCTTTCCTTCCACCCCTCTCCCTCTTCCAAGTACACGCGCAGCCAACTGGAGATTTCCTCTGGTTAACCTGCCTATCTTTTCTTTGCTTCTCTCTTTTCTCTGACAGCTTGTTGGCTTAAACTCTGAGACACGAAAACATGGATGTTGTAACGAAAGATAGATACCACGAGTAACAAAGAAAACAAACAACGTTCTGGCGCAAGTGCGGGGGACGCTCAACGCGACGGCTTTTTTTTTTTTTTTGTCCGTGAAGTCATTAGCGAGGCTGAACTTGATGCCGCCTTTAACGCTGCTCTCGGCCCTGCGCCGCTCGAATTTCTGACGCAGTGCGCGATAGCATCCGTATTTTTAAAGCTTGAAGGGTGTTCGCAGTGGCTTCCTTATCTAGTAAATCAATCCACCATGCGATTGATCAATCACTATTTTACTTGGACATAAAGGCTGCCATTTGGCAGTATCGCAGGCCCACAGCCCAGTAGAACGTCAGTCTATATAGCAGAAGTGCAAGACGTTGAACTCACTATCACGGTTGTGTTGCACTGCTTTGGAAAGAATTGCTCAAAGAACTCGCTGGAACTACCGGCCTATACTTACGACACTCGATATCCGCATTTGAATATCCACTTTTTCATTCGGTGTACTGTACGGCTACGTGAAGGTAGCCTGTCGCCGACTTTCGCTCCATGTATGGCTACCTTCGACAGTAGGAGTGGCCTGTCAGTACGAGAATAAAGGAACGCGGTTATTAATCTAGCTGCCGGCGTGTTCAGTAAGACAGATGAGATCGCAAGTGTGTAAACAAACCAGTCCCGTAAGAAAGCGACAACTATTCGAAGAGGGAATCAATATTTCTGTACGCGCGTATGGAAAAAAACCGATACTAGCAAGAAGTAAGAAAATACAAAAAAAGCAATAACGCGAAAGAAAAGTAACGAGCGGGGAAAAACTGAGGAGATTGAATTACAGGTGCGATAGTCATTAAGAGAGATACGACAAGGATGTAATCACATACACAAGGCGTATTTAAGGCCAGGCAGAAACAAAATAAACATAGATGTTGCGAAGGGAGAGAGAGAGAGAAACAAAGAAGACTAAAGTCAAAACGAGTCTTAGAGCGCTCGGCCAGCAGAGGTATGAACGAAAGGTCGGGCTCCGTTTGGCTGCTGTCCAGTTTCATCGTCTTCCAGCATGCGGTCGAACGGGAACGCGTATGATAACGAGCGAGAAATTCCAAGATCGGCAGTTACGGAGATGCGAAGACGCGGTAGGATAAGCGTGAGAGGGAGTGGAAGGTGACCGGGGGAGGGGAGGGTGGGATTGCAACGAAGATGTCCCGAAGATATTGTGCCTGGGATAATGACCAACTCAGATGTCTTGATATGGCCCAGACGCCGCCTACGTCAACTAAAGGGTTATGCCTCCGGTGTTTACGCGGCTGCTTGTGTGCAGCGTGCCTTTCTGCACTTTAAGAAAAAAAAAAAAGAATCGAGTACCTGTTACTCATTCTCGTGAGTCCATGAATAGACCCTTTTTCATAATTGCAAAGCTACCTTTCCTTTGATGCAGTTAGCCCTGACTAATGGCGGCTAGTCACTTCTGCAAACAGCGTCTTCAAGCGCAGTTTGCTTGCGCTATGACGCGGAAAATGTAGACTCAGCTCTCTTGACATAAACACTTATAATAGACAAGCCTCACCACGTGCAACTAGGACCTCCTCCCCACTTGGAAGGATGGCAGGTGCCGCCAGTAGTTGGGCCGAATGTGCAGCGCAGAGAAGCGCACTTGCGGATTACGAAAATGGTCTATTGTCGCAAGTATAACTCTCTTTAAAGATACACGGTAACTCTCTCGCGAGCGCGGTATCCCGGAGAGGCGTAGGCCATTCGTAGAAGTCGCGGCGTTTTGAAAGCTCTACCTTCACTTTGAATCGACCTCATACGTGAAGTGAAAATCATGCACAACCGGAATAACTGCCCGCGGCGCACTGGCTCCTTCCAATGCGTTCGCTTTTCCTGCATGCTTAAGCGAAACGTAGAGCAGCCACCCACGCAATCCCTGAAAAGCTTGATCTTCTCGATCAAAATGACGTACAAGTTATGTCGGTGATGCATTTTTTGCTACTCCTCCGCCGTCTTTCCTTCCATAGCTTCCTTCCTGGAAGCAATTGACCTCAAGAACACAGCGCCAACTGTATGCACTATTGGTTCTTCAGGAAAGTTTAACGATTATACGAAAACGAGTGTGCTCAGAGAGAACCCGTCGGAAAGGCTAGCACATGGTTTATTGCGCTTCACTGGGGCGAACTTGCGCTAGATGCCCTATCTCAAGGTGATGTAGTGTGCGGTCAGTGTGAGCACACCTGCGAGCTGTGCAAGAAAGAACTACTGTCTATAACAAACAACCTGCGGTACAATAGTGGTGCAGGTCGGGACTCTTCCTCACGTACGTACGTCCCTCTCAAATTCTGTCTACAACAAAGAACTTCTGTCTAGAATCAGAACTTTGCGAGAGCACCAAACACGGTAAGAAATGTGTACCAATAAGTAGCATGTTGATCTTCACATTTATGGCTATATAGTAAGCACAAGTTTAATTACAGTTAACAGGTAAACTCTGCATAATATGATACTGCTTTTTTTAATGCCCTCCGACGCGTGCAGTCTTTTCAGTTCTCTACAAAGTCGTCAGTGGTTCTTCTCTACCGTGGTGTGCATGCTCGCATGTTTGGTCGTCGCCTTCAACAACGATACTCTTGTTATTCATCAAGGCAAAACACCATTTATCCTTGATTTATCTATCCAGATTTTACTCGCGGAGCCACCTCGTCTGACTTGAAATATGAGTAAGCGGCCGGTGACATGTTTCGCCATATTGGTGGTGGGCTTACGAGTCTGCGACATCACAACGAGCGCGTGCGTCTGGATAGGAGGTTGACGAGAAAGGAAACAGAAAACAAGACGACAGAAACTCGAGCTGAGGCACTCTGATATATTTTATTCAGCGAAGAAAACAGCATCACGTGCTTTCGCGTGCATGCAAGGCGATGACCCTTGGATCGTGAGTTAGCTACAGAGGAGCAGGAAGGCTGGTTACTTTTCGCATCTCGTACAGGCCCGATAGCGCTACGACGCTCTCCATTGGCGTCATGTAGATGTAGTAACACCAGATCTCAAACAGGCTACGCCACCACGTTTTAGAGAAAGTTCCTACAAATGTGATCCCCCTTGATTATCATCATTCTAGCGCTACATGCACCGGCACTAAGGTTGTCATTTGGACCTGTTGGTTTGCCGTTATAATGCACAAAGCTGCGCGACTAAGACACGTAACGAAGGGAGACACGATTTTCGCGCTTCGTGCGTCTGATCGCGTCTCCATTCTCTCTGTGTTTCAGTCACACTACTTAGTGGCATTCTAGTGTATTCTAATATACGGGTACCTATGGATGCGAAGATGACGAGACAAGAAAATTGCAGCATGCGGATCCAACGCGCAAAGTTCGAATCTATGCACAACTAATCTCCTTCGCCTTCTTCTTACAACCAACGCTCAGAGACACACGACTGGACGTTTGCTCGTGTACTGTCTTCCAACTAAGCAATCTGCCGTCGTGGAGAATGTGCATGGCCAAATTCTTCACCGCTGCAGCGCTCAGTGTCAACAGTCATTAATGCTCGCGATATGCACTATACTTCGCTGCGCCGCTTCTAGAATATATATATATATATATATATATATATATATATATATATATATATATATATATATATATATATATATATATATATATATATATATATATATATATATATATATATATATATATATATATATATATATATATATATATATATATATATATATATATATATAACTGGCGTTGGCCCAAATAAAGTGTCGGTGCAGTGGTAGCCTAATGGTTATAGCACCAGGATGCTATGTTGGAGGCTGCTGTGTTAAAGGACAGATGTTTTGTATCTCAATAAGGCACCCATGGCTTTTACAGCGAAAGCTGTTATCTTACGAGATAACATCAACATCTATTTTTTGGCGCCGTAGTTGTCCACCACCGCCGCCGTCGTTGCCCGCAACCGATATCGCGCGAATTGAGAAAAAAAAGCGAAATCAGAAAAATTAGGCAGATCCCAAGTACCATGGGAATCGATGTTATGCGAAGCATCCGGAGGTAAGGTGACCGGGTTGTAATTTTTTTATTGAGCGAAACGTTATGAAATGAAATGACGCTGAAGATATGTACAAATGTTGCACGCACAGACATGTTGAACAGTCACATATATTTCATATAACCAGTTGTTTACAGTTGTGTAACGATGCCAACAGAAACATGGGTATTGCCAACACCAGAAGCTGTAAGCTGATATGTAGAGCTTGTGCTTGGAAGGATGATAGCCCTGGACAGTGCTACGTAAACCAACTACAGTTGATGGCGCTTGAGTATACAACTGACGTTAACCCGACATGACTCCTTCGTCATAGGAGTACGTATGTAATGTTTATAAAATTAGATAGCCAGCACTGCAACCACAATATACGTTTCACCAACATTACGCCTGCATAGGGTGTTCTGCCAAAGCAGTTTCGAAACCTGACGTGGCTCTGCGGTAGAATGCTTGATTGCCACGCAGAATGCTTGGGTTCGATTCCTGCTGGGACGCAGATTTCTATTCTTTGTATTCCTGGCGTTAACGCCGCCGATGTCCGTTTTTCTTAACGCTGTCGCCTTTAAATTACCAGTGTCAACGCCACCGATGTCAGTTTCTCTTCACGCTCCCGCATTTAAATTACCAATGCCTGTTCTCGCCGTTCCTTGGTAGAAAGTCATGGGGCGCATACCCGCATTCCGCTCCCCGTGGTATGCGGGTATGAGCCACTCGTGTCCGAAGAAATAAGTTTGACGACGTACACGACGGGATTTTCACGTTATTCATGTCATGACCAGCCAGACATATTCGTCAATATCTTTTACCCTCCCATACAAATTTTGGTCTACCCCAAGTTAAGGAGGCCATAACGAGAGCACCCAGACGTAGGCGGCTAGATAGATAGATAGATAGATAGATAGATAGATAGATAGATACGTAGATAGAAACGCAAAAGTGCTTACAGTGCGCAAAGAAATGCTTCGCATTTAAAAATAATTCAGGATGGAACGGGATTCGAACCAGGACCCTCTGCCTGGCAGCTTAGTATTGTACTCCAGAGCCATGCCGGGGCTTGAAATTCCTCACGAAAGACCCTCACGAATGAACCCCGTTAGCATATGCAATATAGCGTGGTAGAAGAGTAAACTAACAACCAGGCGTCACACAACGCGATTTGCGTAACGAGGGGGTTGTTGAATGCTTCCAAGCCATTAGAAAAAACTCATCCATAATTCTTCATCATCATCAGCCACCGCATCAACAAAGTACGCATAATGCCTTACGGGTAGGTCGCAGGTACCACACTTCTCCGCAGAATGCCGAATAATATCATATTGTATGCTTCTCTACTTCACTAAATTTATGATTTATAGCGTAGTGGGTACCTGGCAAGTGTATACTTGTATCAGCAGCTCCAAGAGAGTTTACAACGATCTCTAGAAATGCCGCTCTTCCATCTTTCGCAGCGAATGTTCTGCGCTTTCCGCGTAGGCCTGCTTTCTTTCCTTCTTTTCCGAAGTGTGACCAAATACCTAATAGACAGGACAGCAGCACGGTACGGTCGCAAAAAGCCGAATGGTTGCACGAAGAACAGAGAGCGAGAGAGGTTTAACAGAAAGGAAGAGAGGTCGGCCTGAGCGATAGCATGCTCTAGGCCTGCTACTCTACACCGGGAGAGGGGAACGGGAAGAAAGAAAAAGAGTAATAGATGACGATGGTGAGTTAGAGAGGTGAGTATATTTAGAGTCGTGTCAAACTGACAAAATGTTATAGCCGTGCAGTTGCTTGTAAGAATGCTATGACCGCTCTAACGACCACAGTTGCACTGTTGGCGTCAGGCCAAGGGCTCAACACAGTCTCATCAGTTATTGCGAAATCGTTCAATAGAGGAAACCAGTGTCTGTCGTTCACTTGCGTATGCTGGGCAGCCACAAAATATGTGCTCAAGTGTTTCTGGCACTTGACAGTGATCACAATCGGGATCGGTGCCACTGCAGCCGATGAAGTTTTGCTTCAAAATGTACAAGTGCCGGCGCGTCATTGTTGCAATTTAGTGCAATGACTGCGAGGGAACTGCGAGGGAACCTACAATGACTGCGAGGGAACTGATAAATAGCTGACAAGACAGACTATACAAACAGTTCAAATTTGCAATGCGGCAGCCTTGAAAGTGCGTACTTAGGTACCTACTTAGCTGTAATAATGTAGCATGGACATGGTTTGGTGTGTGGGCACGAGAGCTGGGGGCACGTGATTGACTCGGAAGGCGAAAGAAAAAGAAAAAGGAAGCCTTGTCCACGACTGACCGTTGTCGCAGGAGCTCTGACTCACTCATGCGTGGCTGCTGCGCGTGTGCAGCAATTACCTCACAAGCTGCACAGCATGGCTATTTCCGTATTTACTCAAATGTAAGGAGAGTTCTTTTTTTTCTTCTGATTTTTGCTACTTAAAGTCGACCCTTGCGTAACAATCGAATACCGAAATAACTATTTTTTTTTCTTCCTGGACGCAGTGAAAAGTCACTCCTCGCGTTACAATCATTGTCGCTTTACTTTCGAGTAAATACGGTAAACCTGTTTCGCTTGATTCGCCACGCGGAAATTACAGCTATCGGCTTCGTTCTTTGCATCACTTGTCGGCCAGCGGCAATTTGCGACATTCCTCTTTGTTGGCGGCTCATATGAGTCAGCCGGGATCAGCTTCGGACTTGTATTCCCGGCCTGTGATCATTACGTGCGTGCGTGCGTGCGTGTATGCTGGTGGGCGTTTGTGTCGAAAGCGTAGCCCCAAGACTCAGGACTGAAGTTTGTGCAGATGTTACCCTCTTAAGAAAAGCGAAGAAAGAGTGTGCTCGCTTGCAGATGGCCTCTCACGTGTTTTCCCAGAAAAATTCTGCAGAGCTTAGCGCAGCCTATAGTTGGTGCTTGCTAATATGCTAGATCAGGGTCTCAAACACGCGGCCCGCGAACCTCTCGCTTGCGGCCCGCGGCCAGCACATGGCTATGTTCGTCCCATATGTTTTTATTTTCCTGATAAGCATGTGCGTGAGCTACGCAGGCATGACTGGTGTAAAGTATTGTTTTAGTAAGCCTCCCCATGTGGTCCCAATGTTTTGAAACATAACCGTGAAACAAAAACAGGATTTCAGAATCAGCGTCCAGATTTTACTCATGGTGGAGATCGTAGGGACATGTTGTTCGATGGAATCCTAGCCCCAATTCTTTTTCACAAGTGAGCCGTATGTGAGATATAGGAAAGATTTCATTTTTAGTGCTCACGTTTGCTGACAATGTGTATGAACTGAATCCCCCCCCCCCCTCGCCCCTTCTTTCCTGTCCTGGCCCTTGCGGAACTAAATTCTCTGCTTGCGGCCCACTGCCTGAGATGAGTTTGAGACCCCTGTGCTAGAGCAAGCATTTACTAAAGCAAACACGATGGCTAATTATATTTCGATGCCGCGATAGCAAAAAAGTCGGTGTTATGAAGGAGGTAACAGGAATCAGGAATATTCTCGAGCTGAAAAACAAAGAGAAAATATAAATGACAACGTTGTACTCGCAATTATTCTCTACAGAACTATTTCCTTCGCAAAACTTCGGAGAGCGCTTGAGTCAGTAGATGTCAAACTCAATGCAGATGAATAATTTCGTAGGATTACACGTGGTACATCCGATAAGAATTGAGTTGATTTGTTTCAAGCTCGTATCTCTTTTCACAGATCGCGATAGCGATCGGGAAATTTCAATGCGGTTCAAGTTTATGTGGCATCGAAACTCTTGTAAATGCTAGCATGAGCTGTCATTGAAACACGATAGCAGGGTTGCTGCCCTCCCGTCACGTGGGTCGCAAACGCTCCCAAAAAGTTAATAGGACTGTCCCCTATACGTAAGCGTCGAATGTGGATGTGCTGGAAAACCCCTACCCGTTACGAAATGCTTGCTGCCCGTCGCTGCCTTGTTTGGGATGTACCGGGCTTCGGACGACTTGATAAATGTTTTACGCGCCTTCTTATTAATTACTGCGAGACCCGAACTGAGGGCGGAGGGTCCTTTGGGTATGCAGGAGGTTTCGTCAAAGAAGTTTGTCTGGTCGGCTGCCGGAGGTATACTCTCTCCCCGTCTGCGATCACGTGACCTGGCCACGGCTTCTCAGAAGCGAGTCCGCGGTGTTGAAACACGGCGACGCGCAGCTCGAGTGCTGGAGGCCCGTGGTGACAGGCAGACACCTCTGGCATCTAGCAAATACTCGCGGGAAGAGCGGTGCGTGGTGTGCTCACCGTCACTTTAACGACCCAGACGGTGCGCTTGACGACGCCGGGTGGGGGGAATACGGCGTGAAGACGCCAGGGTCATCAGCACACCGATATATCTTGGACGGAGTACGCGAACCCGCTGTCACGCTTCAGCCTCCATACCTGAAAGAGATGAATCAATGGTAAAGGAAGCGCTATACTCGCATCAGAAAGATATTCGTTCATTTCATGAAGTGGAAAGATACACCGCGAGTACTTGCTGAACGCGAGGGTGATTAAGCTAAGCGCACATAAGCAAGTCACGTTCCACCTGGAACCTCTGTAGCAAACGGGGATTTCAATACGGATTACTTGTTTCCTACTGGGCACCCCGTATATACGTTCTTTAAATGCTGGAACACGATGTTACATCAACTCCTGACCTCAGAAGAATCAACTCCTGACCACAAGGAAACAGTGGGCAACGTCGTAGAGGCAATTGATCCAATGCGAAGGGAAAACTGGTTTTCCTACAAAACGCTATCCTATACTTCCCCTGCCTTGTCACGCACCAGTAGACATGACGTAAAAAGAGAGATAAAGAGAAAAGAAAAAAACTGTACGGAAACATAGGCACTCGTCCCTGTGGCCATATACAATAAATACATATTTGAAAACTTGGACTTAATTACTACCTGAATACGAGAAATATCGTCGTTGCTTTCAAATCAGGCATCTCATGCAACATCTATCTGGCCAAACGGCCTAAAGTCGCTCACCTAATCGAAATTGCTAATGGCTGCGTGTGCGATGTAAATACGGCAGTATTCCAATGCATTCGATTTGGTCCGAACACGCCGGTTTTCATGTTCTCTGTCAAATGCGAAAATTTCGCACCATGGATCTCACACCCATGACTTCGTACCCTTTCTCTCTCTCTCTTCCTTTTGTACACCATGAACGATACAGCCGTATGCTATACTTACCGTACTATAGAGTGTCAAAGTATGCTGCTGCACTTGTTGGGTGCAAAACATCTACGTCACAACCTGCGATTGTACACCAGATATTCACGTGAAGAGTTTGTTCGTTACAACCCCTGTCACCGCTATATTTCCATCAATCCCTGTTGCTGATTTTACAACACGAGAATGTAGAGAAGCAAACTAACAGGGTCCCTTAAGTATTAATCTGTCTTTTTCTTCACAGTTGACGTATTTATCCTGCCCCGCCGTGTTTCAAAAGCTTTCTGCACCGAACGTGGTTTCGCACTGCCTACAGGACCAGAGGCACCTCACCTAGTAATGTATAAAACTCGCAATAGAAATCACGTTTATTTTGAGCACGCACGTCACAAGGTTGCAATTTACAAACATTGGTTACAGGCAAAAGGAAAAAAAAACTCTTTCAAATGCAGCTTTCGGTGTTCAACGTTCTTAACCAACTCGCAAATATCGACATCAAGGTTGCTCACCGATGGTGCAGAAAGTCGCGGAGAGTCGGGAACGCAAGTTTATTAGTTGAACTTAATTCTCGAGAAAGTCTGTTCGCAGACGTATGTGCAGCCGACCACTGTTATTAAGGCTGCTGCTAGTTTCTTCAGACTCGAAAACATTGCAATCTGCTAAGCGAGCGTAAAACTTCACAGTGTCTTTCGCATCAAATGTGTCTTTGAACAGAATGTCTGTCTGCAGATGAGCCAGTTCCAACTTCCAGCTGGTTCGTATTCCCACCTTAAAATGATATTCTGAAAGAATCGGTTGCTACTCGAATGTTTTTTTTTTAAATATTATTATCAAGGAACCTTACTTCGAACTCCCACTTTAAACTCATTAATATTTTACAGAGTTTTTCTGTGGGAAGCGGTGTGCTAGTATAAGCCACAAAACTTTTGCACCAAGGGAAGTGACAAAGAATAGACTCACTCGCCTGCTGTAGGAAAAGGACGAGTTCCAGTTTTCACGTCCGCGAGCATGTCGGACAAAAGTTTTCCTTTTCCTTGGAAGAAGGTCCTTTCCTGACCTATTATTTTCACAAAGAATCTGTCTCCCCCTTTTTTGGACTGTGCAAAGAAAGGAAGTGAAGACGTTATCTGGTCAATTGTGAAGATAGGGCACAATGCCAACTGGAAGGGATCTTCCTTTTCTTCCCTATCTAACCCAATTTGAGGTCGAAACTACCACGCTAGTCTCACATAGGAAGTGACAAGAAAACGGGAGGTTGGGGGGGGGGGGGGGGGGAGGGGTCGCGAGCTGTGCACTGCGATCTGCTACGCTGAGTTCGAAGAAAGGTAGAGACAAGTGTGAGTGGAGTTGCACTGGCGCAAGCTATCGCACTGTTAATACTATGCAATAAGAAAACGCTCGATTAACACCGCATTGGGAGAATGGGAGAAGCAAGCAACGCGGCAGGTCTCCGAGAAACACCGACTATGCGTACCAATACGGCAGCAACTGGAAATTGGTAAACGAGTTAATAAATTGTTAACGACACGACAGAGAAGGTCCTTATAAATGTCCGAAAAAGTATGCATATTTATTTTGCGGAAGATGAAGAAGAAACGAATGTCTCGCTGAGACGCTCAGACTAAGATTTTGCAAGCACGCGAAGAAATGGCGTCATGCAACTTTCTCTCTCACTGCTTTCTAAGGCGCATACCGAACGACGGAGAGTGGGTTTCAGAGAAACACGAAGCTTTCGTGGAATTGCGCGCCGTGGTGGTCTGGAAAACATGCGAGAGCACGTGAACAGGCCCGAAGCCAATGCGTAACTGCGTGCTATCGACACTGACACTTTAGGTGTACCGTAGTGATTAGGTGTACCGTAGTAGGTGTACCGTAGTAGCCTACATGGACACGTTAACTTGGCAATATAATCAAGGGGTGCAAAAGAAGGCGAAAGAGGCTAACCAATAAGGCAGGCACTACCCGCTTCTCTTTTCGGACAGTGGCGCCCACTACAGCAACGCACATGAGGTAGTTTAAAAACCATAAAATTCGGATTCGCCGTGCCAGCACATATCCTGCTCGGAGAAGTACAACGATGACCTACAGGACAGTTTCATCATTTCTTAATATAAACCGATGAGCTAGCTGGGGTGAGCCATGATTTGATGCAGTTGCAGTCCAGCGCTTGTGTTTGTGTCTTCTTTCTCTCCTCCTATCTTCCTTTCCTCTTTCCTTTGTGTCCTTATGTATACATATCACAATAATAATAATAATAATAATAATAATAATAATAATAATAATAATAATAATAATAATAATAATAATAATAATAATAATAATAATAATAATAATAATAATAATAATAATAATAATAATCCTGGCTGAGATAATGCCGCTCTCTCTGTCCGGTTTTCACCTGTCCCATATCAGTCGCGTAATCTCTTTCGTGCGCTTATATACCACATCAAATTATCATTCCTGACGGAACGTAGCGCTGATAGTTGGTAGAGCAGGACACCCTAGTATTCTTAACTATAGGTAATGGAGAATTCACACAGGCGAATGATCAGAAAGTAAACGAACACCTGGCCGTCCCAATTTTACCATATCTCTTGCCCGAGTACCAGTCATGCTTCATGCTTCTCATGCTGCAATTGAACAAGGATGGCACCCTGGAGCGAGCACGCTGCGTCTTTATCGACATAGTCATCACCATAACTGTACTGGCCTTGTCCTCCACCTGAGATTATCATGCACCTCACTCTGAGTTAATCGTGTAGGCGTGGTCAAAGCTTCTGCATCATAGCCTTTCGTATTTTCACATGCTTGGTTGCAGCACACACATTGATAGGCGGCAATGGTCAGCTTTGGCATATGAGAGCGAAGACTTGGAAGGAAAACAAGGATGACCACTTAGAAGGAAAGACGCTCAACAACTAGCCCAACAATTCACTATTTTGAATGGTCAGGTGCCGAGACACGAAGCTCGAGCCGTGAGCTGCTCTTCACTTGGGTTCCACAAGCGCAAATGCTACGAACGGCAGCGGCTAATGTTGGCAGAAAGGTTGTTCTCGCCCTAAACATGCTTCGCAAAACTGTTTTCAGCAGCCGGGCAAGCAATATCATTCCAAGACTGACACATCACCCTTCACGAAGCTAATCGCTACTCTTCGCTTGTTAAATGCGACGACGTCGGTTCTTCCACAGGGAGTTCGACAGTGGACGTCCACCTTTGTTTGCGCGAAAGGGGCGATGTGTCTCAGAGTTAGAACCGGAGTTAATGAGGGTTAGAAACGGGACCTCAGAGCCTGCTGGAAGACATGTCCGGTAGTGCAACAGTATCGCTCAAATATCCGTGTTGCATCTGTTGCCCTGTTACAGCAGCACGCACTCAGTTGCGAAAGGTATGTTATCTTTCGTTGTTTAGTATGCAAGCCATCGTTTCGCGCATGTCCCAATTTCCACGGCATTGGAAGGCACGAGCGACTTTAGTCTGGCTGCTGCACGTCTAATGCACATATGCATTATGTTATTTATTCCTTTTATCTTCTCCTCTTCCGTGTGCTGATTGCCAGAGAAGGTTGCACCAGCTAAGAGTGGCATCCACGAAATATTACTTATTTCGCCTTGCAATGGCCGACAATGCCCTTTGCGATGCTTGTCGTTGCGAGGAGACGCTACAGCACATGCTGTGCGACTGTCCGGGATAGAATGTTTAGAGACTGTCCCTGACGTCCGCTCTAGCGCACCCTGACAATAGACCAATGTCTGTTGAAACCATTCTTGCACGTCGTCGACAGAAGACATCGCATCTCAAGGCGACGAACGCATTAAACTCTTTTGAAAGAAACGAACTTGGACAAGCGGCTGTGATGGTGATGCCACGTACCATGCAAGAGTGGCGGACTGTGACTGACTGTGTGTGTGTGATGTGCTGTCTTTCACTCTCTTTGGTCTCCACTTTTCATTCTCCATCATCTTCCCATGTGCAGGGTAGCAAACCTGTTGTCCTAACTGGTTAACCTCGTTGCCTTTCCTTCTGTGCTACTTCTCTCTTGCTTTCTGCCACTCATCATGACTTATACTGTAGCGAGCACAGAGCAGATAACTATGGGACAAATTGGACTGGCTGGTAAAGGTGCGTTGCAAGCTGCAGTACCGAAAAAAGAAGAGGAGGCAGGTTTGCCATTTCTGTTTGTACTTTTGAGCACGTGTTGTGTTCTGTGGTACCTCTTCCGTTTCATGTACGTTAAAAGCCTCAATGAAGCCTCGTGTCCCCGACTTCGACGTTCGACGACGAACGCCGTCGCTGTACTGGAACAAAACCCTGTCCGCACCGCGCAGTGGCTTACAGTACTACGTGCACCTGCAGACGCGATAGGCGAAGGTAAGACAAGGGCGAAATGAACGGGGAACGACAGGGCGCGAGGAGGTGGCGGCGGCGGCGGCGTCGACCAGGGCGTGTCAGCGAACTCGGCGGCACGTGCAGCACGGATACAAGCAGCCACCAGCGCGGAAACCCGCCGGACAGGTTTTCTTCCCCGGGCCGACGCTGAGACAAGACAAGCGTGTTGTTGTTTTTCTTGCCTCGGCCAAAGGGGAAGCGGTGCACGGCCGACGCGACTAGGCTACCTGCACGACGTGGCTTCAGGTCTGCTGTCGGCGCCGAGCGCAGCGGAGGTCAAAGTCTTTCGCAAGTGAAGAGCGGCTTTGCCGTCAACTACGCGAGCTCGTGCAGGAGCTTATCGTAACAACAAAGGTACAAACGTACACCTGCCTCTTGATCCACGCACGCAATTTCATGCTGAGGCTGGGCTTTGTTCGATGACCTGTGAAATGTCACACCGCTTGTATGTGATCCGAACGTTGCCGTTCTGTTTGGTGGATGTCCACTGTTGAAGCGCTAAGGCTGGCTGGCTGGTTGCTGCAACTCCCATTCATTTTAGCGGCGCTCATCCTGTTTACGTGTCCTGTTTTGTCTATTTTTAATTTGTGCTGCTACAATGAATGAGTCTATTGTCCATTAAGACAAGGAGCAAATGAAAGGAAGGTACATGTAAATCACGTTTCGCGTGGTTTGTTTTCCCACACTAAGGAAGATGGGAAACTATAAAACTTGGTCTATACATAAAGCAGAGCTTACTGCACAAGCTTTTCATACACGGATATATGGTGGCCGCTTAGCCCAGTCGTGCACAAAAGGAGGAGCGAACATCTGCTGGATTTTTCTATTGGCAATTAAGTCAGCGGTACTGGCCAATACCTCGTATAAGTGGCACGTTGTCCGATATGCTTTATGTAGCAGATGTAAGTGTCGTGTCCCTGGTCCCCCCGTCTAATCATACACGCACGGTTTTCGCGACGGGAACATACGACGTTCGAATGTGGCGAGGTTTGGCGTCACTAAGGCTATTACTGCGGCTGGCTGGTTCATTTTGGGGGGCGACCGAGTGAGACAATACACCTATGAAGGTCCGATGCTGCTGGCCAACTTCGGGTGATCGCGCAGAATATTACGCACTTCACTTGGCATACAGCAAGTAGACAAAACAACCAGCACCATAGAATATTTCGCATAGAAAAGCCTTAAGTTACCTGATAGCCTAGTTGTAAATATTTTTATCAGGTTCATTTGCACATTACATATTTGTTTATATTCTTTTTTACCATTCTTTCCTTCCCTCTCATCTGGATTCTTTTAATCCCATTCCTCATCCCTATACAGAGTAGCCTGCCAGCGCCGGCAAAAATCTGTTCTTCCAATTAAGAGTCTCTCTCTCTCTCACCACCACACGATCACTTCGTTTTCAGATGTCAAATGGACTCGACCGAAAACAGGCCGCTCTGTTTTGCCGGCTATTGCAGCGTGGCTTTCACGAAGTCGTTTTCCTTTCGCATCGGAATGGCTTACAACCCTCTTTGTGGGGTAACTCTGCTAGCGAGGAGACATATTGCAACACATCTTCTGCTACTGTCCTCGCTACAATGTGCAGAAACAATGACTCGCCATCGCTCTACCTCGCCTTGACCTCGTTCTGACCGATGTCGGCAGCAACCATTTTAGAAGGTCGTCCGGAAAAGCCAACGCGCATTCAGGCGACGAGATGAGCGCTAAAATTCTTGAAGACAACAGACTTGCACAGGCGGTTACTGACCAACAGCGATCTTGTGACTGTGAGGACTGCGACTTTGTATGTGTGTTCCGCTCTCCCTCTTTCTGTATGCCTCTTCCAAACGCCCCGATCCATTTCCCCGGTGTAGGGTAGCATACCACTTTCTTTAGACCGGTTAACATCTCTGCCTTTCCTCTCTCTCGTATTTCATCCTTCGTGGTTCATGTTGGTCCTGTTAACCCGCGTACGTCTGAGTTCTTTTATGCAATAGTTCTGACCAGCGCATACTTAAGTCCACTTGGTGTAATGTTTATCGAATAACTGTAGCGCCTTCCTCAGTGAGATTTCCAAGAGTCTTCCATGTGCAGCGTATGCTGCAGCTGTGACATGACCTTCGCACACCTTTACGTCTGTCCGCTACGGACCGGAGTCAAGTGATGTGCCAAGCGCTGCTTGATAAACTGGACAATTACCCCTTTCCAGAACGCAAGGTTCGTACCAGAGCTCCCAAAGCTGTTCCAAAGAGTTCCTTTACATTTGAACTGCTATATCTCGGCCTGCTTCAGATAACGCGTTCTACAGGCACATAAAATGGTCTTGCATCCGCTGTATGACACGCCTGGACTGCGTATCAGCGTACAAAACTGGGCGAGTTGGTTGAACTTCATGGTTTAAAAAGCAGCGCAAAAAGACGGTACACAAGATCCTGTGTCCTCCTTCATCTTGTGTACCGTCTTTTTGCGCTGCTTTTTAAACCATGGACTGCGTATATGCGCTTTACATTCGTTTGTTCCTCTCCTACTTCTTCGTCTCCTTAAACCCTCCCTCAGCGAAGTCTTCAGCTAACCAAAAATAGTTGTTTTACTTCCTTGCCCGTTCTACGTTCCCTCTCCTCGCCACGCTGTTTAGTGGTGCCCGTTAATGGTTTAGCGACACAACAACCACAGGAACTAATCGCGTGCTTACATACAATCACCCGAGCACCCTGGTAACATCCTCTTATTTCGGGTGCAACTATGTGCAAAGTTTAGACACGACGTTTGGACCGCTGACAAGCTAAGTGCCGGCGTAGCCGGAGCCTCTGGGAGCCGCGAGTTCTGCTGCAGTTGATGATGCGCTGGACTTGATCGGCACCGATCTTGGCGGGAGCACAACTGCGACTACACGAACCATTTGCAGTTGCAGAACGATCTCGCTTTCAAACATTCCAGTCACGACCGATATAGGTGCTGTAAAATAACCTTCGGAGCAACCTGAGAATCTCCTCCTTCTCTCTTTCTCTTTTTAATCCCCATTCCCTTGTCCCCGGTGCAGGGTAGCAAACCGGACGCTCGTCTGGTTAACCTCCCTGCCTTTCCTCTTCTTCATTTCTCTCTCTCTCTCCGCCCGCAAAGAGAGAGAGAGAGCAAGGAGTGGGACGGTATTGACATCAGTCAGGCAAAAGTCGCATTTGATACCTTTCCCACGAGTGAGGAAAAAAAACAAGCACAGTACACGTGCTTGTGATATCGTTAATGTATGACTCAGTGCGAGGCAACCTTCGTCTATACCTATATACTTGCTCGTCGCATTGCACTGGAGAATAACATTGAGCGGAATGTACCGTCTTGCGATTACAGTTCCTCGACCCTTCAGTGAGTCTTTGACTTAACGAAACATTCGCAAATTAGAAACGAAACATTAAAGATTGTTACTTATTTTCCCACATCCTTTCCCATTAAAAAAAAAAAACAGCATCGAAAACATTCTCTAAGCTTGCTATAATCTTTTTATTGTGATTATTTCCCTATGACATTGCGAGATGAGAATGGTACATAAGCCGTATTTATATCATGTGCGACTTCATAAAGAATGTTCGGCTTACACGTATGGTCACTTAACCCTCTCTATAGTATATTGTTATGAATTGGCGGTTCCCCTCTTACGAAAGCCTGCGTTTTACTCATCGCCGTGGTGTAAAAAGCCACGTACATTTGTTATTCTGGCCAGACCATACGACGTATCCTCTGCCGCTGGCCTTTCTTGAAGGAACGAAATAAGTCAGTCAGCGATCTTGTCTTTGAGCGGTCGACAAGCGGCCTTGTCATCTTCAAGGCAGCAACAGCTGCCGCCTTGAAAAGGACAAGGACCACATGTCGAAACGTTGGCCCCAGGAACATCCCGTGTTCAAGAACATTCGCCTCCGCGGTGTACTTAGAAGATTGTGAAAAAGCTGAAACAAAATACGTGTAAGCGTGGCTTGAGAAATGTGCGAATAGTTTGTTTGCTAGATTGTACAGTGCGCGCAGATTTGGGAATGCGTGTATACCTTTTGTACCGTAGTTGGACAATGTGCCGTGATGTAGCGCTCTGACATCTCGTGTCATATTATGTCAGACTGTCAGAGTCTTTGTGGGAAAGTACGCGGGTAGCCTTCTGGACCGGCACAGCCCGTACATGAACCATTAGGAGGTCGATGGTAGTCCTTACTCGGCTGATTGCGTCGAGCTACCTTGCATTTGTAAACGCTTTTCAAAGTGCCTCCCCGCAGGAAACCACGTCGCTCGCGTCACTCATCGTGGCACCTCGCGTAAAAGGACAACGGCAACGCGCCGTGCACGAAACGCGACGGGAAGTCGCTGCGCTTCGCGCCCTGTCAAAACTACGAACCTTACAAAGCGAAAGGCGACAGTTAGAACAAAGGGCCCTGATGGTCGTTTGGACGAGAAACGGAACCGGCACCAAGGGTATGCGCAAAGCATGCGACCCAAGGTCTCTTCACTTCCCGTATCGACTCGGCTCGGGATACGCGTCGTTAGTGGTATGCCAAAATGGCGTGGGAGCTCTCATCGGTCAACAGAGAAAGTGATGATGACCCTTGGCAGGTGATCGACAATGTGTTGTCAGGAACTGGTACAATGAGAGCAAATCAGGCCTGTAGAAAAAAAAAAGACTGATGGTATACCGCAAGCAAACGAGAGACAAAATCTGTTTTTTACTTGATAAGCGAAAGCATTTCTTGGGGCTCACAGCTCCAGGTATCCGGGGTCTCGCTTGCTTTTGCGATAATTTTTCCGTCCTCGTCATTATAGAAGCCGGCAGAGCCAGTTTTAGTAAGCCCTGTTTGAAACTCCTTTGACAATCGAACTAGAAAATTTGTGTTTCTAATTGTAAGCGAAACACGATGGCTTGTACGTTGTAGCCGCCAGGCAAGCTTACCACATTCCAGAAATACCCGAAAAGGTTCAGTAAGTATCACCGTCTGCCGACGAGTCACAAATATCTCTTCGGATATCGTATAAAACAGATTTGTTCTAGGGCACACACAGGCAAGGTCTAGCAGGCTGTGCTGCTTGTCTTTTTTGTGGCACGTTTCGAAGAGTGGGCACATACCATCGCGAAGAAATAGTTCCATCAAATAAGCCTTTCAAGCGCTTATAATTTCGGACGTGTCATTAACATTAAATTTCGCACACATAATTCGAACCAATCTGAAGCGTAACCGCTACGAAAACCGACCATTGGCGTTTTAGGCAACAGCGATTTCACGTTCACGCTTTCAAGCGAACAAATGGAGGGAGACGAAGGCCAAGGCGATGAAGCAAGCTGTCTGGGTCTTCACGTATCGTTGTCGTCGTTTTAAACCACAACCGCACGTGAAAACAACTTAAACCAGCTGTCCACTCTTCTTGCGACACATCCTTGCCGTTCTGTTCCCACCATATGCGTTCTTTAACAGCAGCCCACGTCTGGAGAAGATGGCACACTATATCGAACGCTGTGTCGAGTTATACAAGCCAGAACCATTACTGCCGGTGCGTAGTCGTTTAACCACTACTTTGGCTGAACACCTGACTATATACGTATTCGCAAGAAGGAACGTCCTGGCCTCGCCTATTACCTTCATTACCTAACCTGTCATCTCGCTTTCCGCGTCTCTGTGCTCGCTGTGCAGCTGCAGAGACTGCTTCGAGTAGCCTCGTAACACGCAGGTGACCTTGAGACCTGCATATGCTCGTTTCTGCCGAGATTGTATAAGGCCACAGAATCGGCCGGATGCCTGTTTGCCGGGAGAAAGTGATAATGGCGCCGGGGAGGCACTACGACAGTGCCATGATTATTTCTCTTTCTTTCTTTCTTTCTTTCTTTCTTTCTTTCTTTCTTTCTTTCTTTCTTTCTTTCTTTCTTTCTTTCTTTCTTTCTTTCTTTCTTTCTTTCTTTCTTTCTTTCTTTCTTTCTTTCTTTCTTTCTTTCTTTCTTTCTTTCTTTCTTTTCTTTTTCTTTTCTTTTCTTTCTTTTTACCCGCCACGGTGGTCTAGTGGTTATGGTGCTCGACTGCTGACCCGCAGGTCGCGGGATCGAATCCCGGCCGCGACGGCCGCATTTGCGATGGAGGCGAAAATGCTTGAGGCCCGTGTGCTTAGATTTAGGTGCACGTTAAAGAACACCAGATAGGTCAAAATTTCCGGAGCCCTCCACTACGGCGTCTGTCATAATCATATGGTGGTTTTGGGACGTTGATTAAACCCCAACAATTATTATTATTTCTTTCTTTTCTGCACTTCTGCCGAAACTGGCCGGCTTCCATGAGTAAGCTTCCGAGTCCGCTAGATGACAATGCGGCGAAATCTGGAACCTTCGAACCACTTGTTCTAAATGTCGAGCAGCCGTCGATCATTACAAATGGTCAATGATTCCCTAATAGTTGCGTGTGATGTGGAATCACGGTCATGTCTCTAAGTTTTTGAACATGCAGAATCGCCAGTTCGAGGTTAACTTGGACTGGGAGAAAGCTGATGTTTTATAGACAGTGCAGCTTGATAGTTGAACACGCCAGCTTTGAACGAGGATTACAAAGTAGATAGGTCACATAGATAGGTCACAAATGATTACCAATCGGATTGGGAAATCATCTGTCCACTGCATTGCTCGCTTCGTGCTTGTATGCGCGGCTCTGGTTCTGTTGTTCGCCATGTATGTATGGAATAAACACCGTGGAGTAAACAGCATTTAATAAGGATTTCCCGTACGCGAAACAGCACTGGTGTGAACAAGCGAAAAGGGGTGAAAAAAAAAAGAAATTTGCTTTCGACCAGCTTCAGTTGCGTCTTTTATCGCGCGTGAGCGTTTTAATAATCAACAAGGTCTACCCTATCTGAGATAATTAAGGAGCGTCGTATATTTTTTTCCCTGAGAATTAATTACATTTTTTACGCAATATCGTCGCAACTAATTTGCATTAATAAGCTTTCCAGCAGCATTCCAGTATTTAGGCCTCTTGTTTTTATCAAAAAAAGAAAGCTGTCATTCCGCGGCCCAGAAGTGTCCGCATCGTTCTAAACGCATGGCGCGGAAATTTTGGTAATCACTTGTCCATACTGAACTGTTGATCTGACTGTAAATTTGTTTAAAAAGCACACTTCAGTAAGCCCAAATATCAGTGCTAGGTAAGTTGCTTTTGTTTAGAAGAGATTAAGAACTGCCTTGAAGAAGGCAAGACACCTTGGGAAAACGTTGGCCCCCAACGACACTCAATGTTAAATGGCTTTCAGTCTCTTCAAGCATCCATCTCACCCCTGAACTTCTGCTTTGCTTTAGAATGATATTGAACTATGATATGTACATAAAAACTAGCGCAGCACGAAAAGCACGAGTAAGATCTTTTGCATGTCAGTACACGTGCACATATCGCCTACATTCGTTAGTATTGTTTCTCCGCTTTTACTGTTATTCTTTTCACCACAACTCTAAAAGCAATTCCCTGTAACTCTCCTCCCCCTCCCCCCAAAATCACCTCCTTATTATTTTTTTTTAAATTCACTGGCGTTACCCCTACAGTCGGCAATTAGATCAGCTCTTCTTTGTCTCTTCCCACGTTCACCTATGGTAAACAATGACTTCATCAAAACTGAATTCACCGATACCGATACAAAGAAAGGCGGTTTCACACAGGACATGAGGTGTAGCCATAAATGTATAAACGAAAGATAAAATAAAAAGGGCGTCATTTTCAAAGAAGGAAGGATACGTCCGGTTCTGTGAGGTGTTTGCATTGAATGCCGTTGAGAGCGGGCAAGAAACACGCTTCGTCAGAATCCTCTTGCCGGCCGAGACGACTGCTTGGCGGGAAACCCACGCTTTGATTGAAAACCGGACGCCGCCGAGACGTGACTGCATACACGCGGTACTCGGCTGCGCCCTTTGATTTGTACTCGCAAACTTGCCAAGAAATAATAATAATATCTGAGGTTTAACGTCCCAAAACCACGATATGATTATGAGAGACGCCGTAGTGGAGGACTCCGGGAATTTAGACCACCTGGGGTTCTTTAACGTGCACCTAAATCTAAGTACACGGGCCTCAAGCATTTTCGCCTCCATCGAAAATGCAGCCGCCGTGGCCGGGATTCGATCCCGCGACCTTCGGGTCAGCAGTCGAGCGCCATAACCACTAGACCACCGTGGCGGGGGTTGCCAAGAAACCGTAGGAGACATAAGCGTGCGCAGGGTTCCCCTTCAGGGGGGGGGGGGGGGTGGAGGTTCGTTGCAGCGCCCCCCCTCCCCTATGAAGTCAATGTATAGGACCGACTTTGCGCCCCCCCCCCTCTTAGGTTAACTTGGGGGGGGGGGCGGCCGCCCCCTCTGCCCCCCCCTCGTGCGCACGCCTATGGAAGGAGACGATGCACACGTGCTGTGCGCGGAAGCAGATGATGCGTTAACACGCGCGAAGTTGTGTAGTGCCGAGGGTAGTATTTCTATGCAAAAATCGAGAAGTAGAAGACGCAAAGCTGCTGGACAACGAGTAAAAAGGCACTTAGGTGAAGAATATCTTCACCGATGCTTCAGTAGATTACCTCTATAAATAGGAAAAAAAATGTTTGTTAGTACGTTACACTCTCTGTAATACTTGAAGGCCGAAAGCGCGCTGCACACTATAGGTAATGAATTAATGGGCTACTGACACCAATTTCAGGAGCTTAGTTCACTCTGCCGTACAAATGTCCTGAATACAGAGACAGCTCTGGGCGCGTGTGAAGCTCACTAAATGCTGATAAGTACAGGCCCGTAGCCAGAGAGGGGGGGGGGGCTACGCCTCCCCGAAATTCGGACTGAAGGGGGGTGTTTTACCGAGAAAAAAACAATAAAAATAGGGGGTTTTCAAGGTTTTCAACAGGTGCCCCCCCCCCCCCCCCCCCCGAAAAAAATTTCTGGCTACGGGCCTGTGATAAGATATTGTGACATTAAAGGCAATGCTCGCATAGTGCCCCTACTGACATCGACACTGTCGCGACGTCAGGTTACAGTATCAATTCTAGGTGACTGCACACAAAATATGCCTAGTTGTGATGACATCAGCTCCAAACCATTCACGATGGCCGCTTGGGCGTCACCAACGGAGCCACGGAGCGAAGCGGCCGTGAAAACGTCACAATATGTTGCGCGAGCACGTGACGAAAAGCTCATAACGTGTCATGGAAAGTCGAGCTAGCTAGTTGGTATCGTCTTACTCGCCTGTGTCCCTGTGTCTTTTTGCGCTGTTCAAATATGCTATCATACCACGTGTTGACGTCAGGGTACAGTAGAAACGCAAACTAGGTTTAAAAAAACGTATTGTGATTAATTTTTCAGTGCGAACCCACGCGTACGAGTTCTTTTTATTGGCTTTTGAGCGCTTGGTCCTTCATGTGACGCAAAAGAAAAGAAAAAAGTCACAGTTTCACCGCAAGGGTGAAGCAATGAATGCGATAGCAAAAAATTGTAATGTTATACGAAGTGAGGCTGACAGCTAACTCTTTTTGGATCCGATCTCACGCAACTCTAGAAAACGCTTGTTTCAAGAGAATTCTCTTCGCGTTGAGAGCGCAGCACGTAGAAGGGTACACCGGCCCCCCGCTGTCGGCCGCCGAGAAGGGGGAGATAACGCGCGCGCCCGCGCTCGTAAAATCGAAGGTCGCTCGAGGGGACCCCCCCCCTCGCGTCTTTTCACGCTCACGAACGACGGGCGGGGCCGGTTATATATATACATATACATATACGGCAAATGACGCCGACGCCGACGGCGAAAACCAGCCGCGAGTGTCCATATAATTGCTATCGCAATAATTGGGGGGGGGGGGCCCTTAAGCATCGCCTTTAAGAGTTGAACGCGATAGCGATATCCTGTCCCTAGTGCGTACTTCAATCACGTAGTGCATACTATGTAATGGGTCGCATGCTTTAAACCATGCATGAGCAATTGTGAGCGAGAAATGTTTTCGAACATGCTATGCACCCACTACGTGGTCTTAAGGGAGTTCCCGCAGTAACGTGTGTGCCTTTTGTAATGGGTAGCCGGCTTTAAACCAGGATGCCATTATGATATTCGCATATTCTGACGCCCGATGGCAATGTACGCTTGTACTACGCAATATTACTGTGGTATTACATGTTTTATTGTGACGCCTGTATACAGACGCGTGTGTTTGTAAAGCATGAAAGTTATTTTCACTGTAACTCGAAGCAGAAGCGTGGCTGTGTGGTAGAACACCTGCTTGCCACGCAGACGGCCTGGGTTCGATCCTCACACGGACCCGAAAATTTTTATTATTCATTTTATTTGCATCTTTCTCGATTTTTCGGTCACGGACAAGATGACGATTTTTCGCTCACAACCAACGACGACGCCGCCGCCGACGCCGGAATTTCTGCGAAATGAGCTCTTTAACGCTATCGCGTTAAAAAAAATTAACACCATCTTCCCAAAGGGAACCCTGATGGGATGCGAAGCAGCAGCGTTGCGCACGAGTGGCGTCACGGGTTGAACGGCGCTAACGCGCCAGCTCCGGTCCAGCGCCCGTGTCCAGTCTGAAAAAACGACAAGACCTACGCCAGCCATCGCTTCAAACGAATCTTCCAGCGCTCACCGCAGCAACTGCGTTAGCGCCGTTCAACCCGTGACGCCACCCGTGCGCAACGCTGCTGCTTCGCATCCAATCAGGGTTCCCTTTGGGAAGATGGTGTTAATTTTTTGCGCGTGAACCGACGAGTCGGCGGTGTAGCGAGCGGCAGTAGCGGCAGGTGTTGCGGGCGAACGGACGAGGCGGCAGCTGCGGGCGCTGCGGCGAGCGCGCGGCAGGCGAGGGAGAGAGTGACGTCAGCGCGCACTGCGAGGGGGAGCGTGACGTCAACGCCGTGACCTACTTGGCACCGGTCCAACACCTGCGGTGAGGGGAGAGCGTTGCGGCACGTTCGTACGGACGCACGGAGGGACAGCGTTACACAGGCTAGTCAAAGAGCTGCTTCGCATCTAAAAATCAGCCTTGGCGGATACTGATGAAAGAGCGAAGCTGGTGGCGTGCAGTGGGGTTGAATGAAGTGAAATGAAGTGGCATGAAGTGGGTTACGGAAGTGGGAGGAGTGGCGGGAAGCAGTAGTGGGCGTAGTGGTGAGTTGTGGGAGTGGTAGGAAGAGCAGCGCTTATCCGTTGTGGGGTTTACCCACTTCCTGTGGGTAAATCCCACTACAATCTACGACGGTCGCCGGACATGAAAGCTCGACCAAGAAGAGCTTCGCTGTTAAAAAAAGAAAAAAAAAAGAAAGAAAAGAAAAAAAACTGAAGACTTTTGTGCCAGTACCCGTTTAAGTTATATACTATCCGTGACCAGACTTCTTGCAAGACATAAGGAGTTGCAGTGCTAGAGACGCGCAATAATTTATCTCGACGCTCTCATTCGATTGCATTGGGAAGATGTGGCAGGAGTGATAAAAATTATCACAAGTAAAAAAGAGAGCGAGACAGAGAACACTTTATGCGACGTCTAAATGAACAGAGAATACTAGCGCGAAACGAATTATATTTCGTCTGCATCAATTCAACAGGAAAAAGGATGGCATTAAATAAATGTGCAAATAAATAAAATCTGTAAGGCAAGAGATATGTCTCCTTATTCAAAGCCAGGTAGTTTTCGGCGCGCAAATAAATTTGGACACCACTTGAATATAGAGAAAGGAAAGGTTAGACCGCAGAATGGAGTTTAAATATCGGCGGCATCGCTTCTGTTTTGTGCCAAGGATCGCGGCCTGTTTTCGCTGTTAATGCAATATAAAGCGAAATGAAACTTGAGATTCATTTTTTTCTTTTTATATTATTTTAGCCGCTGGGCGTACGGCTGCAGTGGATAACTGCCTCTATAAGACGGCAGACCACATACACGCTCAAGCCAGCTCATATTTCATTGATAGCGGTTTACCGACAAATGGGACTTGCGCCGCCACCGGCGTGAGCGATTTTCCTCGTGAAAAAATGTTCCAAAAGCCAGGGGAGTTCATCTTCAACTTATTTGATCACTGGCTTTACTCAACAGAAAGATATAACAAAACATAGACGTTTCACCACATATACGGGTGGCATCGTCAGTACACAAATGGCACCAGATGAGAGAATACATGATACTTATATCTTGCCGTAAACATCCGTGGATCTTGCCGTAAACATCCGTGGATTTTCCTCGTGTACGCTTGCCTACGATTCATTCTCGCTTCCCGAATTGATACTAACCGCACCGCGGGAAAATGCGCTCGGCGATATCGGCCTTTAGTCTACATTGCGAACTTTTTTCAGAACGACTGCGTGTGGCACGTTTTCAAGATGCTGACGATATCAGCGACGCTTTGTTTTTTGTTTGTTTGTTTTGTTTTGGCAATCTTCAACGTACCCTTGTTTTTATTTATTCGAACGAGATTGGAAGTGTTGGTATTAAGCCTGCGGCCCGTATACGTCCTCATACTTTCCGGGTTGAGTTGCGCACATGCGTGCGTCACGGTCGTTGCGCCTGGCATGCACGCAGAAAACGTCAGCTATAGCGAAATTATAATTATGCTCCCATTAATGAGTTATATGTGCTAATAAACTAATTAATTGATGAGGCTTTACGTCCCGAAACCACGATATGACTATGAGAGACAGAAGGACTGCAGAAATTTCGACCTTGCGGTGTTATATAACGGGCACCTAAATGTACTTGGGCCTCTATCATTTCGCCTCCATCGAAATGGCGGCCGGTAATCGACCCCGCGACCTACGTGGATATATTGTAACGAGATGACGAGGACGACGAAGAGGACAGAAAAGAAGACGACGTCGACAGACTCTGCGAGCTGGGCGCCATCTTGTCAGCCGCTGAATTTATTCTGTGTACAATGTGAATATATTTCCTCCCCGTAACATCTTTGGTGGAAGGTGCTGGGTACTCGCTTCACGCAAGAAGAAGCTTCGCAGCGGGCGCCTATAGTTGCCTCTTCAATGGCGACCGGAGTCAACAATGCCGACACTTCACTGGCTACTGTGCCTTCTCCAACCGGCCCGTCAACTCTAATCTTGGAGCTATTTCACCACAGTATGAACACACAATCCCAGACGCAACTGCTATGAATAAACAAAGACGGGGACAATATTTTACAGTGAAACTGCATGTGGCTGGGTTCCGGCGGTTCGCGTCCGCGGACAAAAGAGGCGTGGAACATGAATTTTCAGGCGAACCGATTATCTCGACCAATCGAGCGTTTTTGCGTCGAAAAGAGAACGGACAGGGCTTGAAAGTAAACATAGAGATGCGTACGATTTCGTCGACATGGTAGAATGACGTGAACAATTTTGCTTCAAAGACAAGACCACTTGAGTAATAAACAAACGTCATGCCATTTTTGTACTTTCCAAACGACGGGGTTTCTCATGTACTACATGATTTTGTTTGGGACCGCGGTTGGTGAGATAATATGCGTCATGCGCAAGCGAAACAGCGGGATCTTCGAGTGTACGTCTCTTTATTCGCTCGGTGTTGCCAATAATGGTACTACATAATTTCATTCACTATACCAATAATAATAATAATATCTGGGGTTTAACGTCCGAAAACCCCGATATGATTATGAGAGACGCCGTAGTGGAGGACTCCGGAAATTTCGACCATCTGGTGTTCTTTAACGTGCACTGACATCGCGCAGTACACGGGCCTCTACCATTTCGCCTCCATCGAAACGCGACCCCCGCGGCCGGGATCGAACCCGCGACCTTCGGGTCAGCAGCCGAGCACCGTAGCCACTGTTCCACCGCGGCGGACATTCACTATACCAGACCCACCGTAGTAACAGCTTCGCTGGCTTCCAT
The DNA here is from genome assembly GCA_030522465.1 of Rhipicephalus appendiculatus. Classification (NCBI taxonomy): domain Eukaryota; kingdom Metazoa; phylum Arthropoda; class Arachnida; order Ixodida; family Ixodidae; genus Rhipicephalus; species Rhipicephalus appendiculatus. Next base: position 46,231 of record JALIZH010003594.1, read on the forward strand.
CTTCACAGTATGGGCTCTGACTTTTTTCTTCGTTTCTTTGTCTTGTGCTCATCACCAAAAGAACCAAGTAGGTGAAAGACAGAAATGTGGACCTTAAAGTCGCACATAGAAAGTGCGCGTATGATATACTTCCCATCGGAAAGCATATGCGTCGCAAGTGTTGCGCCATGCCGGAGGGAAGGCGTCTGGAAATACGATGCCCTGCGCCGCACGTCTTCCTTCCGTCGTCGCCAACGCGTCGGGTAAGTTGGCATCAAGTTATGCCCCGTTGACGTATATACGTTGACGACGTCTAGGAGGCTGTCGGATGGCTCCTGGATTAGCTCAGAAATGATCTTATGCCGCATCAGATCATTTTGATCTGATGCGGTATAAGATGCGCTCAGCCCTCGATTGCCTTACTTGCCAAAGAGTTGGACTATCTGAGCTTACGCAGATAGGTTTTTCAATCTTGCCGTCTTTTGTATCCTGTTTCTTCGTATGGTGTTTTCGATCCGGCCTCTCATGTACACGTGGTATGCAGTTGTGTTATTTAAGCATGGGTTATGCGCAATAAATGTTTCAGTTGGCAGTCAGCGCTTGTCCTGTGTAGTTCTCCTCCTTTTTGTCTCTCGTTCCTTTCGCGCTATTAATTATTATTATGCATCCATACCTACTAGCCCAGCTTACCACTCTTTTTGATCCACTCGTTGAGCTGATCGTATGCGCTTCAGATCTCATGCACTGTGCCGTTGTGTTTCATCTGTGATTTATGAAACGCATGTGTTGCTAATGTTGCGTTCATATATGGTGAGAAAGTGGCCCAACATGTAGGGGAAGACCGAATTTCTATGCAGAACAAGTCGTAGAGAGTCCTTGTTCCATCGTTAATACTAACAAACGTTTAATGATCAATATTATACAATCAGATATTTGTGGAATTTCCTTATACAAGACATCTTTTTTTAATCTGCTGAGGCAGATAGCAGGCTTCTATTTTTTCAAGTAAGATTACTTGAGGAATCGGACAAGTGAAATGCAAAATCTAACACTCGCAGATGGTTCTCAAGATGTGTCCACTTGGAACAAACTTCTTAGGATGAGATCAGCTTCGACAATTTAATGCTTAAAATGTGAGAAGTTTGTATAAATGATGCAGCTGTTTTTGTGTAGGAGCGTACGAAAGTTCCTATCTCTGAAACATGGACTAGAATATATTTTCCGACTCGATACAGTATTCCCAAATACTTAGTCGCTATTCGCAACTCTTAATATTTTGCCAATATTTCATATACCACCATCCGTGCGCGATTAAGCATAGAATTGCTGGAAAACGTGATCTCAACCTGCTGGTCATTGTCAATACGATTCCGACCACACAAAAATAAATATCAAATAGCATTTGGAAAAATACTTCTGAGTTCGCAGAACGTAAACGTGTAAAAGACTGCCGAAAGATTAATGGAACAAAAAAAAAAAAGAAATGAAGAAGAAGGACTTGAAATGAAGTGACATTTATGCAGAGAATAATATAGCAAATAATTTTTAAACTTTAAAGATTTAAGTGCGAGGAAAGTTTTCAAGATCTATATTTGGGAAGGCCTTGAAGGTGGCAGAAATAATTGGCAGCTAGAAGCACAAGAATTCTGTTTTTATGCATTTCTTACCTGGAATAGTTTCACGCCAAGGTCCATTAAAGCGACTGACTGGCGCCATTTCCGTCACGGAAATGACGACACTAAAAGAGCAAGCTTGCTCTCTGCTGTCTCTAAACACCGGCGCGCCACGTTGAAGTTCTCTGGGTTTTGTGCTCTGACAGTGGAAGGCATGCGGTTTAGCCCACTGGCGTAGCCAGGGGAAGAAAGGGGCTTCGTGGGGTGGGGGGCCGGTGAAACTCCCTCGAAATAAGTAGTGGTTGATAGTGGTTGCCTCGCCATAAGTTTGCGACCATTGTCTGTGCCTTGTGCTCTGAAGGTTACTAGACGATGAAGAAAATCAAGCGCAAAAAGGGTAAGGAAAGCTCGCATAATGTGCTTGGTTCCTTCGCCGTTATACGCACTTTTCTTGGCATCCATGACGACGACGAAACCATGCAAAGCTTATCAAGTTGAGAGGCTCGGGTAGTGAAGTTCCAGCACAGCAAGGTAAAGCAGAACAAGATAAGCAATTTCTCTCATTAAAGAAGATATGATATGCGGGCTAGTTGGTATAGATACCAACTAGCCCGCCCGTTTGTCTGCGCTGCCAAGTTGTCATAATGATTCTCTCATTAAATCTGGTTCGGAAGAATGGGTGTGGTTATTTATTTGTCAATTGTCGCGAAAGGCGAAATTCTACCGAGGACGAAAAAAATTTTCCACGTCTATTGTGGACCAAATAAAGTTGTTTTACTCACTCACTTCCACAGCGGTTTAATTATTGCCTGGTTCGGCTGTGCATGTGATTGGCGAACGCCTGCGGTTGCGGCATTTACCATCCGCTGTGCTTCGGTGTTAGGCGGATCACTTAATCTACAGCAAACGGTCGGTGATGGTTGCCAACGTTAATCGTCGGGATGGGGGGAAATGGGTCACTACTGGTGTCAATATTACAGATGTGCATCCACACCAAAGGCTGTCATGCCCACCGATTAGCAATACACACTGCTAACCGTATTTCCTAACGCCCAACAACGCCACAACTGTACATGTACTTCCACGAAGCCACGTCTTACCTTCGCGGTATGACCGATTTCAATGAAAGCAGGATCAACCATAGTTTCGTCCAGATATTCGATAATAAAGAATATGTCACAGCATTGCTGCATCGCTATAGTCGGATATACCGTCCGTCAGGCCCGTAGCCAGGAATTTTTTTTTTTTTTGGGGGGGGGGGGGGGTCCACTTGTTGAAAGCCTTAAAAAACACTCATTTTTACTATTTTTCCTTGGTAAAACACCCCCTTCCATCCAGATTTCAGGGGAGAGGGGGGGAGCCCTAGCCCCCCCCCCCCCCCCCCCCTGGCTACGGGCCTGCCGTCTGTACTGACCGAAGCGCGGCAGCCGATCGACTCCGCGACTAAATAAATAGTCCCGCTGATGCACTCGGCGATGTTCTCGGAAGGCCGTCCGGTTCATGACGTCATTCTGGAGTGAGCGCCTATTGGCGCAGGCTTGTGCCGCACACTTCTAAAGCTGTACCCGTCTGCAGATTGGTTAGCAATATGACACATTACTGCTGTCGTAATGGGAGTTGTTATGCTCACTATGCAAGGTGACCTCTGTTCAAGGCAAAAGGCGCCACTGTCTTTGTGTGAACAATGCTTGTATGGCCGCCTGGCGGTCGCCATGTCACGTGACACTCAACGTGGTACAAACAGCTCAGTCGCTCACACAATAGGATTCCGGCGAGGTGACGCGATACCATTATGGCGGCGTATCGGATTAGACCAAGTTTGTCATTTTATATTTGCTGTCACCTTGTTGTGAAGTGCGAATTCCTCGCGACCTATTCATCGTGCCGTGGCTGGGCTGGTTGGCTCGACTGATTGCTACTTTTGCATCAACGGCTTTTCTTCGACTATAAATCGTTGAAATGTAAAACAAATGGTGAAATCAGGCTAAAATGACACCACTGTGAGCGTAAAGAATCTAATAAAGAAACAGCTCACCATATGCGCTCTGAGCTGCTTCTTGGAAAGGACACATGTCACAACTAATACGCCCACAAGAATGAAAACCAGTAAATGACCGGGGTGCTAAAAAAACTCTGGTTCAACGCTTCCTGTTTCTCGTGAGAGATAAGGATAAATACGCCATTACTTCCTTCAAATGTTGAATCAACACTAGGAAAGACGTGAAAGCAGTTTAGGGTTGAACTCTATATTGTGGCGTTCTAATAAGAACGCCAATATAGAGTTCGAGATTATGAAATAAAGGTTAAAGTTGAATTTCTTTTTTATTTTGTGCAAAAACCACAGCGCCGGTCGGTCAGTGCGAACTCGCGAATATCAATGTGCTTTTATTTCATATGTGGGTAACTGGCGGGTCGATCAAAGATTGGAATGAAAACCTTGGTGCTTCTTCAGTTCAATCGAAAATATGGTGCGTTTACTCCTTGGCGTGATGTCCGCGTACACAGAGCAGCGCTTCTGTTTCAGGAGGCCGCCATCTTTGACGGCGAACTGCGAGAACTCACGGAAATTAAGAGCGAAAGAACAATGTTCAGCTTCTTCTAAGAGATGATTTTCTCGTGGGAGCCACCATGTTGCTTAGCGGGCCGCGCTGTCTGTACTCTGGCAACCCACATGGCTCGCGCAAATTCGCTAACACTCGCATTTGCATGGCTACGCGCACTTCGAGCGCGTGGCCACGACAAATCAGTGTGGTATGTCGGTACCAGACATGCTTCAGCGCGAAATCGAGAACCGAAAAGTTTGATATTGCTCTTTCTTGTTAAAAATTTTCCATTCCGCAACTGAATGTTGGTATTTTAAAAATGCCGGTTCAGAGTCCATCGTAAAAATCGAGCTAGCTAGACTACGGTTAGTGATAGGCTTGGCATGATGGAAAACAGCAACGGTTTCCGTCACGCCGTTTCAACAAGTCTGATCGTATCTGAAGCGCACGGAAAACTGCATCAGACAACATCACGGCTGCAGCGTCAGCAAATTTTCAGGCAACGGATGCATCCAAACTGTACATGCATACGACATACGATGGTGCGGCGTTATACTTTACGTAGTGCTTGCCTGCTGGGAACTTGGAACGTGCGCGCGCAAGAGGGCACCGTCCCCTTTCTGCACGCCATTCATTCCCGCCGAGTCGGCAACGTGACTTTGGGCACGTCCAGACGCACACGCTGCATGCCGTTGCTGTCGCTGCATAAACGTCGACGACTCCCACGGCGGCTGCGTTCCGCCCGAGACACGACCTGGCGCTTCGCCGCGACTGTCGCTTGATTGCAACGCCGATTGTTCGTTTATCACTCGCGCTATAGCTATTTGGCAGAGCGCGCATTCGTAAATGTGAGCTGTGCGTACGAGTACTGCCTTCTTGCGGGCATGAAGGGAGCGGCGCCAGCTCAGACGAGTCTACGCAAGAGCAGACTCTTGCAACGCTGGGACGCCCAAGAAAGAGTGAGAAAAAAAACAATCCAAGTCAGGGGCGTAGCCAGAAATTTTGTTCGGGGGGGGGGGGGGGCACCTCCTTGAATTCGGGAGGGGCACCTCCTAAAAATGGTCATTTTTCGCTCTGTATGCCATGGCGAAAAAAAATTTCGGGTGGGGGGGGGGCACGTGCCCGGTGTGCCACCCCCTGGCTACACCACTGATCCAAGTCGTTGTCTATGTGCATGCGAGCGCACCTTTCAGTTCAGATTGAATGAAGATGTTGCGATATTCGTACAGTTTCCTACAATATTTACTAGGGGGAGCTATGGCGTTGTGATGGTTCGTCCATCATGGGAACGATGAGTAGTGTATACATAGATTTGACTAGTCTTCGTGCTTACGGCTTCGAATGTACTTGTGGCTTTGTTTACTGTTGCGTTTTGGCTTTTGTTTCGGGTAAAAAAATGGCTCGTTATGAACCTGGTGAGCTGATTTTAATTGATGAGCCTAAATGGGTCAAGATGCTGACGTGAGACTGCTGAATGTTCGCTGAACTTCGTCTTGCGACAAAGCGGCTGCAGGCCACACGGAACCCAAAGAATGCAAGTTGGGAAAATCTATGTACTATCCATCATTCCCATGCTGGCTGAAGCGCCATAGGTTGCAGCTCTCATAGACAAAAGCGTGACCTATGGTGTACTATAATGGAACCCTATGGTAATAACAACGCTTAGCCTACGTTGGCCAACATACACTTCACAATACATGGCCAACATTTAACCGAGAGAAGCCAGTATTAGCTGGCACATGTTAACCCGTTCTTGTATGTGAGTAAATACGGTAGGAGAACACCACTGCTCATATTTCACAAATCGCGTGCAGGGAATTGACAGCATGACACGCTAAGATAGGCGAGCTCGCATTTTAACTAAATAAACATTTTTTTTGAAATGATAACCCCGAAGATGTTGGCCATATATATTACAAGACCAAATGGAGGGAACAGAATGACGAACAAGGAATGCCGCTGTGTTTCCGTCCTTATTTGAACAAGTCCGGGGAAGATGGGAATATTGAAGTTATAAGTCCAACAAAGGAATTAATAGTGAAGTAAACGTTCTTACAATAAGGGGGCGTGCAAGCTTGACATGTCCGATGATTGACATGTGGCGATGATTGTCAAGCACTCGTTTAATTTCCGCCTCTTCGTAATAATTGCATATGATTATGTAAACGTCATATTATTAGCTTTGGAAACCGGAGCCGCGCCTCCGCAGTAGCGACCTGCAGGTCAGTCCGAGAACAGGCACACACGTGCACCCTGCCCAGCAGCGTTTGCTGCGTCTTGTTCTTGTTCATGTTCGCCGAGTCACTGTGGCTCACAAACACTGTGGGGATTGGCCAATAAATAGGATCGTTTTATAAGCACTCGGCACGAGCACTTTGTCTCCTCTTGCAGAAGGGTTGTAAGGCGGGCTAGTTGGTCTTCTCTTCCTCCGTGTTCTTCTGATGGCCATCCTCACAAAAGAACCATGGTGAGAATTGTCAAGGAGAGCGTTGCCGGTTAATTTTTCAGCGACATATCAATGCTTAGTGGCGTTCGCCCCTGCACAGCGGCGTAGCCAGGGCATGGCACACCGGGCCCGTGTCCTCCCCCCCCCCCTCCGATTTCTTTTTGTTTGTTTATGCCATGGAACACAGAGCACAAAATGACCCTCGACCACATCGGGCCGTGCTTCACATCAAGTAGGTGCTCCTCCTCACCCCCCCCTCCCCCCCACTTGAAAAAAAAAACAAAACATTCTGCCTACGTCCATGGCACTCCGTCTTCTAATGTTAAAAAAAAAAAGGATTTATTGTCCTTGCCATGACATGATCGCCCCGGTGTAATAAGTCGGATTAAGCTAGTTCTTAAGACTTCAAACAAAAAGCGACGAGCTTCTCATCTTACACTTGTTCTTCGATCGACCTTCGGAGCTTCTGTCCTTATAAGGCCAATAGTACCTGCGTATCATTTGTGGTGCACCAAATGCTGCAGTGGTGTTTTACCACTGTATACTATGAAGGCTACATACTGAAATTCTTCATAACTGCTACCGTACTACACATAAACAAGAGAAAGAACTGCGCGCTATCTTATCTGATGGCAATATGGTTGGCACCCCCATCTCCGCGACTGATCCCAGTTCACCTCCTTGACGTCGTACAGTAAATCAGAGCTGCCGGAGTATAGTTACTGGCGCGAACACTCCCTCTTCGGACCTTAACCCCATAATCCGTAGTCTGTTCGGTAGAAGGGGCAGTTTCCCCGTAGATGGGCGGTCTGCCATGATGGTGCAATGGCGCGGTGAATGCGCGCAGCACCTCTTCAAAAGATGTGTCCTTCAAACCCGCGGACGAGCAGCCGCCCACGGGTAAAATGACGACGTTGAAGATACCGTAGACGACTGCGAGCGATCGTCATTGCAAAATGAAAGAGAAAAATGAAATTGTGAAGAAAAGAAACGGAACAGATGACAGTACGCATGCGTGTGTGTGCAGCTCGCCACAGCAGTGTTGCATTACGACGGCCGGCAGAATCGCACTTTGCTTGCGCCGGCTATGTTATTACACACGCTTCAAAGGACGCCTGCATGCAGGCCGGCTGGCAGCCGGCACTGTCTGCTGCGCTTATACGTCTCGCTATAGTTCCATGCAGTGCAAGGCAGATGGGAAAGCGCGGGCAGATACAAACGTGCTTGATTTTTAGCGAATAACGATAGCCTAACTTCTTAATGCGCTGTTTAGCCACGGGACTATCGATGCACAGCTGTGCTTGCTGTGCTTCAAGCTATGAGGAGAAGCATTCCGAAGGGCGTCTGTCTTCAGGTTTCACGCTCGCACTCAACCAGTCTAAACGTTTCAATTCTACCACGCTATAATCGGGATCTTGAAGATACTGTCTTCAAGGGAAATTTGAAGCGCGTCAGCGCTTCTAGACAGTTCGAGATGGCAATAATAAAAACTGCAAGTTAAGACTGCCGAGTAATTTGTCTCCGACTGGGGGACGCATTTCATTTCAGTTTATTCAGACACGCATTACCTTGGTTTGTAGGACTAAAGGATGATCAACTTTGCCTAAGGTTCCTTCACCGATATATTTGATCAGGGGTAGTGACACAAACGCACATGTCCAATGATTCCGCAGTTAGCTTTTGCTAATTGCAGTGTATGCTTCTTTTGACGTTTGCAAGAGCTGTGATGTACGAGCTTTTCATAAAGTTAAACAAAAAAAAATGACATTTTCTCGTCTTTTTTTTTTTTTTTTTTTTTTACATAGTCAGCCGTCAACATAATTTCTACTTTCATCAACATGAGGGCCGAGGTACTGCACGGTACTTTTGAAACATGACGTGGAGGCGTCATTCAGCTGGCGCCATGCGGCTGAAACACGAAGCCAAGGCGGTGGCGGCTGGCTAGCTGGGTGTGTGCAGTGTTCTATTGTCAACCCGTTGCTGTTGCGGCAAAGACGCGCACAGGCCACGCCCTCAGTACTTCGCTCGGCAAGGCACCATTTGCAACTCGCGGCGCGTCGTTTCTTCCTTCTGTGGGATTTGCATCGCGTGCGAGCGTGGAGACATACGCCCCAGACTGGGCCTCATGACTTACCTGTGACTCGGTACCGGTTATCCGTGCTACCTGACGATGGCAGCGATATCTTGCTTGCTACGCTTCTCGGAGCTAAGTTTGCTTGCGTGTTCTTATTCAAGAAATATTTGGAGAGACAACAGGTTCTGAATTTCGCCGTGGCTGAATATTGGCAGCAGCAATGACGTGGCACACACTTCGTTACTGCAGTGATAGCAAATGTGCTTCTTTGGTTGAGCTCTACGCCACGGTCTGTCGCCACCATCCCAACCGCTGGCGTTTTCACTCAGGCAATCCGCAAACGCAACGTTCTGCCTGGCTAGAGTGTACTAGAAAAGGGGAGTGCTCGGAACGGCCGCAGCATCAATGTACAGAAAGTGAAGCCCATACAGGGTCAAGCAGCTTTGGCAATGTGATCGGTAGCTTGCAATGTGTCGGCGTTTAACAGTTGTGTGCGGCTTCACCCCAGTGGTGCAGGGGTAGAATGCCCGCTTCCCACTCAAAAGGCCTGGGTTCGAGTCGCAGCTGTAGATGGTTGGTTTTCATTTTTGTTTGGTTTTCCTTTGTTTCTTAAAACTAGCGTCAGTTGCTAAGTATTTCTTCAAAAAATAACGTAAAATGTGAAGTATCGCTTCGAGTCTCGTATTCAAGAAAATCTTTACGCCATACTTTACGTTCTTAGGCCAAAAATCTTGAAATCTTAGGCCATACTTTACGTTCTTGTTCAATGCCGTGCGATGGCACCGCAAATAATTAAGCTCACCACCAAATTTCTTCTGTTTGACTTCACATTTCACGTTACTTTTTGTAGCAATACGTACCAACTGAAGCTAGTTTTCAGAAACAATGGAGAAGCAGTACAGCTACAACAAGTGACACTAGAAGTAAAAACCCATCATCTACCGCTGCCATTCAAACACGGACCTTCTGAGTGGGACGCGGGCATTCTACCCCTGCACCACATTGGTAGAGCTGCGCGAAACTCTTAAACGCCGACACATTGCAGGCTACCGACCGCAGCGCCACAAGCGGCTTGACCCTCTTTGGGCTTCACTTTTCAAAGCTCGTTCCGAGCACTCCCCTGCTCTAGAACACTCTAGCGTGGCTGTATTGCTTCACGTGACATCCAAACGGCAACAGGAAGCAAGATGGAAAAAAAATAGGAAGACTTTGCTCCAAGCGGACTTCAGTGGCATTCGTCCTGATGTTCCCCGCATGTACTATCGTGAGCAATATGAGCTCGAACATGTGAGCGCGTGTCGAATAGCCTCGAACCCTACATCGGCCGATTCGCAGCGGCCGCTCTCGGAACAAAGTGGAAAGGGCGCCGCGCTTCCGCTAGCTGTTGGCACTCCCGCCTCGACATCGTTGCTGCAAAGCAGGAGCGTGATATCAGTTCATATCAACGCACCCAGCCCCACGCAATGAGCCATCAGGCTATGTAGCTGCTGAGATATCGGCTGTGACCTAGCCTGCCGTAATGCACAGGCTATGCTTGTATTATATCCAGGTGGTGCTGGCTGAGGACGTTGATACTCCTGCCTTGCTTATTTGTATTCATGCAAATTCTTTTTTCTTTTATTTGCGTTATCATTGCTAGCGGCCGATGGCACACAATCAGCTGCCGTTTTGCAGCAACGCTAGCGAAGCGGGAGTGCCGACAGTAAGAGGAAGAGCGCCCCTCCTTTCCCCTCCGGTTTCGGCAGCGCCATCCACGTATCACGCTATCTCGGTTTTGAGGCTATTTGCCACGCGCTCGCGTGTTCGAGCTCATATTGCTCACGATAGTACGCTCACATGAAGCCTATCAAGGAGTAAACCTTTTCGGGCAAGTTGGTTTGCTCGTATATAATCATTGCAGCGCGAAAGAAGACGGGTCCAGAGGAGAGGATCGGACACCGCGAGCGCTATATAATGCACAACTGGTTCATTGTGCCACCCCAGACAAAAAAAAAAAAAAAAAAGCGCATCTTTTGCACTAAGTCGCGCAAGGCTGGGTCACAGAAGAGCCTATGAGCACTTAATAGGCCCAGGCTTGCCTAGGCTTTTGCCTTCTAATTTGTCTCTTTTCGAACTCTTGCTTTGTTATACATGGCTATGCTCGCTCGCCCTATTTATATTTTATTTTGTGTGTGTGCTTTTCTGTCTCTCTCTAAGTCTACTTGCTCCTCTGTCTTTCTATCCTTCTTCTGTCTAACTTTCCTTTTTTTTCCTGTTTTTTCTCCTTTTTCTTTCTATGTCTTCCCCCCCTCTCTCTGTAGTCTTTCTCTCGCCTTCTATCATTCTTCACTACTCGACCACAACAGCTCTGCTGCAGAACTCCTATAGCGCGTGTGCACCACAGAAATTTGACAAATCCCACAACGCATCGCACTGGCCCACTAAATATTAACAAGGGAACGCACGGGCGGCAAACACCGATTAGGGGCCGCACATTTAGGCTTCTCTTGTTAGCCATCTGTAGTCAGTGCTCTGGCGTTGAATGAGCGCGTGCCGGTTCATGATGATGATAATTTTTTTCTATATACGACACACGGCAAATCTCCACCATAACAGCTCGGCTATAAAAACGAGAAAGCTTTCGATGCAGTTCGAGCGCATGCGCACATGCTCTTAAGTAAAAAAAGAAAGACAATTAAAAAAGGTGTGTCTCATTACCAAATAAACATAATTGACGTGTCGCAGACGCAATGCGTGCCTCTTTTTCCTAATGCGAAAAGCTTCCAGCAATGCCTCTTTTGTGTGTCAGTCGTTGCCGCCCACTGCCGCTATCGCTATCGACGCTGGATAGCGATGGGCCGTCGCTATCTATCGTTGATGAGGTGCAGCGATAATTGGGTCGAAGTATTGCTAGTTCTAGACAACTGCGTATAGCCTTTGTGACTGGTGTTTCCTTACTGATACGACAGATATTTCTGCGCAGTTGTCGTCCGCAGAGCCTGCGCGTCTCGCACAAAGTCCCATGAGAACGAGCAAAGCGTCTATCGAAAACGGTGTCCGCGAACACGAGCAATTTCCGTTCGAGGAAGAAAATGCGAGCAAGCTCGTGAGTGTGCATCCGTGGCGAGGAAAGCGGGAATTCGAGAAGCTGAACCATCCGTGTCGGTTATGGAAATGCGGAGATTGATACCTAAGTCGCAAACCTTAGCTAACCACGAGGGTATCAGCGACACGTGTACACCTGCAGAGTGCCCATGACAGACAGCCTATTACAGTGGCCCAGGCCCGTAGCCAGGGGGGAGGGGTGCCCTGGGGCCCCTCGCCAATTTTAGTTGGAGGGGGGGGGGGGGGGTGTTTCACCGAAAGTAACTCATGAAAATAGGTGTTTTTCTCAAATAGTCGAGGCCTTCTGCAAGTGCCCCCCCCCCCCCCCCCCCCCAATAAAAAAATTGCTGTTCCTGGCTACGGGCCTGTAGTGACCTGATCTCAATCCCCAATTTTTTTTTTTTCAGCGATGAGGCCAGGATGCCGAAATGAAAACAAAAACAAAAAAGAAGTACGATTTTGCAAACCATCCGAGTCTCGACTTTACGAGAACCTCTCTCGTTTTGTTTGGATTTCTTTTGGATTAATAGTTTTCTTTTTTTTTTTTTCATGAAACTTCGTTTGAGGCTATTGCGTTTTAAACGCTACACTACCAAAAGGAGCGCTAAAGTATTCGCTGTTAAGAGCTCGTCAGTAAATGCTTTGAGGTAGAAGAGAAAAGCGCTGATCAGTGAGTTGATAAGACATTGCTGTAAACGGTGGAACATCGTCGGTTCCGGTGAAGCGAACTTCGACATCCATGGCCCTGGACAAAATACTCATCTCCACGTTTTTTATCGAACCAAGTTTTCACAATTCCACTACATGTTAACGAATGCCTCGTTTGTAATTCCCCCTTCGTGCGTAGAAAGCATGCATACAGACAGTATTTTACTGTACTCCTCTTGTGAACAAAGATTATCCAGTTTCACAAGGGCACCAAATAAAAGCCCACCCGCCACGGTGGTCTAGTGGTTATGGCGCTTGACTGCTGACCCGCAGGTCGCGGGATCGAATGCCAGCCGCGGCGGCCGCATTTTCGAAGGAGGCGAAAATGCTTGAGGCCCGTGTGCTTAGATTTAGGTGCATGTTAAGGAACCCCAGGTGGTCGAAACTTCCGGAGCCCTCCGCTATGGCGTCTCTCATAATCATATCGGGGTTTTGGGACGTTAAACCCTAACAATTATTATTACCGAATAAAGCCCAATTCGTGTCCCACAGTTTATGAGCCGAATCATGTGCTCCTGATAAAGTGGCAGCTTGGGCTACTTGGTGATACAATATCGAATGTGTTTTGTCCTCTCTGCCGTCCTCGTTGACTGTGCACTATGCAGTCATGTCGGAACGTGGTCCTGGCGTTCGCATCTAAATATCTTTGAAGAACCACCACGTGCAACATTGTTGGACAGTGGCCGTGGTTTATTATTGCTTTGGTAAGGTAGAAAAAGACAATGCTAAAGAAAAATGAAGCGAAAGGCAACAAAACTCTGTAACACCTTGTGTCACCGTTCATTGTTTCCGTTCATCTAGCGATAAGTTACTTTCTCTCTCCAGCTGAAAACTATCGTAAATAACGAATTTTAGAGAGCGTACTGAAAGAAAAGTCCGAACTACGTGAAGGCGGATTGTTCTATATTTTGCCCCTGTCCTTCTTTTCTTCCTCCCGCCGTTACGCTTCGCTTATTTAGTGCGGCAGCGTTCTCAGAAGCGGAAGTGAAAGAAGAAGAAGAACCGCTGTTGTGGCGCGTATGATTGTGCAACGTTAGATGCGGCGGAAACTGTTTTCAGAGTAGCGCGAGCGGGTTTCATACGCGACTTGGAAGATATACGACGGTGTTTACGAACCCGCAGCTACCGCACGTGACGACTTGTTCCATTCTGGCATTGGCACGGCGCTAGCACCCGCGAAAAAGCGTCATGGAAATTTGCCACATCAATGTAAACATCTGTAACGTGTCTTCTGCGGTCTTTCCACTCAACATGAGTTGCCTCCACCTTTCGAGGTCACGTTAAAAAGACGTGCCGTGCAAGATTTATCTGAGACATGCAGCAAGCTTAACTTATCGGTCTAAGATTAGATTGGACAGAACGCTAACGAGCCACATCGTTAGAAAAGGAGTCGCCTAAATATATACAATGGGTCCATCATTACGCAACGGAGCCACAAGCCCACTGAATAAGCGCTTGTCTGTGTCCCCTCCCTTGTCTTTCATTTTCTGCGCTGTCAAAATCGTGTGCACCGACTAGCCCATACCTTCACTTGAATAACAGCTTTTGTATTCGTGTGTTAGTGTTCTCGCCCTGTTTAGTGGCGCTGTTTCATAACGATGCATCTTCAATTATTCACATTGCTTCTGCCGCTCTTTGCAGAGCCGCAGCCACTTGTCAAGCATCTCATATATAATTTCATTTATGCTTTTAGCCGCGCATATCTAGCAATATAAGTGTGAACAACTTCCTACACCAGTAGAAGAGTAGTGCGAATGGTCTATAAGTCGTTCACCTTTGGTTCTGAACACAATACGCAAGAAAGTACGGGCCATGTATACAAAACATAGCAAAGCACCGGTTGTTTTCTTGGGCTTGAAATTACTTGACGTGGCCGGCCTGGTTTCACGAAGTTTCAGCTATGAAAAGGCCCGATTGGCGAACGCCCGCAGGGCTGCTGCTGAAAGCCGTCGGCCGCCGTCGGTGAAAGAACGCGACAGGCGTCTTTCGCCCATCTCGGTTCGCCAGCCCCGAAGAGGCCTCCCTGCGCATCGAGGCCAATTACGCCTGAAAGGCGATGCGGCTGCACCAACTCGCGCCAATGGGCTGCGCGACACGAACCAACTGGACCGGACATGACGTCGCCGTTTTCGGAGACCTCTGTCGCCGATGCCGTCGTCGAAATGCTACAACATCGTCACATCTTTTTTTCCCGCCAGCGTTCACGTGCTTGCCACAAGGGTACGTAACTGCAACGTCAGCCATGCGTCCGCGGGCCCCTCAACGGGATGCCGGATCTCTCTCGCCGCGCGCTGCTTGATTGTGCTTCAAAAAAGGGCGTCTCTCGCCCTCTTCCTGTGTTTCCCTTCCCCTCGATCCTTTCATTTCGTGCTGGCGAGGGGTTGGGTTTCGTGGCGCGCGGGGCTGCTGCGTTCTGTAACCGGTTTCCAAGCGGCGTCACTTGCCTCCGCACTAGCGGCAGCAGTAGATCGCCGTCGTCCCACCACTCTGCCCGCACGGGAGCCCGTCACCCCGGCGATCGGCCGCGGTGTTCACTTGTCCGAATTGAAGCTCGTCATGGTCACGTGAGGGCCTTCCGTTGGACACCACGAGACAGCAGGCGCGGGCCTTCTACTTTGTGACAAACATAACCGCAGTTCCCGCGCGCGCTCGCGCGCCTGTCCCTCTGCTGTAAGCCGGCGTTGGAACACCAAGAGGCGGCACCATGTTTTACATGCTAGTAGCCCCGCTCCACCGAGCGGTCAAGATCAACCGCATTGTTCTCGACAACCAGATATTCCGCCTGCACTACAAGGCCACTTCACTGCTGTTGCTCATGTTCAGTATCCTCGTGACCAGCACGCAGTACTTCGGCGAGCCCATAGATTGCATCCAGCACGACTCGGTGCCCGCCAACGTCATCCGAACGTTCTGCTGGATCCACTCGACATTCAACCTCCCCGCAGCCTTCAACGCGACCGTGGGCGTCGATGGGGTCCCGCACCCGGGAATTCAGAAGTACACCCCGGATGAAGTTCGACGCTACTACGGATACTACCAGTGGGTCTGCATGGTGCTCTTCCTGCAGGCCGGCTGCTTCTACGTGCCGCGCTACCTGTGGAAGTGCTACGAGCAGGGTCTCATACGCAGTCTGGTCCAGGACCTCGACTGTCCCATCAAGGAGGACACCGAGGTGTGCCAAAAGACCGAGGTCGTCGCCCGCTACGTGCGCAACCACTTGAACATGCACGGCCGCTACTTCGGCTGGTACGTGACCGCCGAGGTCCTCAACTTCGTCAACGTCCTCGGTCAGATCCTGCTGACGGACGCCTTCCTGGGCAACATGTTCACCACGTTCGGCACCGACGTGCTCAGCCACCACAACGAGGACCCGGACGTTCGCAACGACCCCATGATCTGGGTGTTCCCGCGCATCACCAAGTGTTCCTTCCACCTGTACGGTTCGTCCGGAGACGTGATGAAGCACGACGCCCTGTGCCTGCTGGCGCAGAACATCATCAACGAGAAGATCTACATCTTCCTCTGGTTCTGGTGGGTCATCCTGGCCACGCTCACGGGCATCGAGCTGGTGTACCGCCTGGCGACCATCGTGTTGCCGAAAGTGCGCGAGGTTATCCTGCGGTACCGGGCGCGCATGGCCGACCGTCGCATGCTCGAGATGGTCACCAAGCGCGTGTCCACCTCCGACTGGTTCCTCCTGGACCTTCTCTGTAAGAACATGAACCCGGTGCACTATCGCACCTTCATCAACGAGCTCGCCAAGTCACTGGAGGACGAGTACGGCAAGAGGCTGCTCGCCGGAGTCGACACCTCCAACACGAGCACCGTCTGATTTTCAACTCGCCATGGGAGCCCCCGCGGCTTGCTGGAAAAGATAAGATGACCTTGTCCGCGTAGTCGCTGGCAGAAACTGTTTTTAATCAAAGCACCCTGTGTGGTCCGAGAATCTCGACAGCTTCCTCGCGCGCGCGCGATTATGACAAGCGTGCCAGATGCCAAAAGCTATGTCCGTTTCGTGCGTTATAAGCTGGCGGTTTGTTTAGAATTCTGTTTTCTTGAAGTAATAGCGCCGGTATTGTTTTTTCCTCTGTTGACAGTGCAGCTTGTAGCGTTAGACGCTAATTGAACCATGGCCTTCGTTGCTAGAGTGCAATCAACATTTTATTTTTGTACGCGCTTTAGCAGCATCGTTTTTCAGTCAGGGTAAGACCATTTCATCTTTTCCTTCAGGACGCACTTATGCTCTGCATCTCGAAATGCTACGCGCTGCCACTATGACTATAGGTTTAGTTACAAATTTACGGATGCCATAGGAATACAGGCGTGACTGGCTTTTTTGTTATGACCTCAATATAGGACGTTTGTGCAAAGGCGAGAGTGCATGTGCTTGATATCTGTGAAGGTGATCATTTTTATTTAAGTGTTTGTTCCTATAACGGCTGACAAGGGTTTTCCTTTTTCATTTTTTTTTTCTACTGTTGACAATCTGGGAGATACGATGCGATATTTTGTTATAGGCGTCGTTAAAAGCAGGGTTTCTGTTTTCACGGCAATTTTGTCTCGGTAAAAGAAAAAAAAAGATATTTTTACAAACTGCCAATGTACAACTGCATGCGACCCAAGTGCCGTACTTTCTTCATGTTGACTCGCAGTGTCTTGTGCGTGCGTGTGTTTTCTGGTGTGTGTCATCGTGAATGGACATCATCGAACAAAGTGCTCTGCGGACTTACCCCCTCCTTTTTTTTTTTTCCTTGAAGCGTTCTTGTTTGAAACGTGTCACAATTCATCGCACAAGTGACGAGAAAATATGCAGAGTAAAGTGAAAAGGAAAAAAAAAGTGTCGTGTCGTGACTTTGGTCGATCGTATCGTACGGTGGCGGTCACCTTTTGATTTCTCTGTCCAGATGAATGAACATGAGGTTTGATTGATTCACTGTCAAATGCAAAAAAGCGAGCAACTGCATGATATATTTACTTTAAAACAAGCTCATTTGAACGCATCGTGAAGTACCGTTGTGATGTTCAATCGCAGTCTGTGATGAACAGTCTTAATACAATCATTAGCAGCAGATTTTCTCGCGCATGGTCGTCGTAGCTGCGCAATGAGCGTGGCGTCCTTCCAAATGCGAGGCACGCGCCACCTGGCTGCTTTCGCGAAGGTCACGTGAACGTAAGATGAGAACATAAAGAAACGAGCGTTTTTCTAAGGGTCCTTCTCACCTGTCGTTTCACTCGAAAGGAATGCACGCGGGGGGCGGGTCAGCGACGCCATTACTCGCCGAGGAAGGACGCGCACGGACGTACCTAAGAGACCCTTAAACATAGTAGGCCTACGTGTTAAGAAATAGTGTACACGTCGTTCTTATT
>JALIZH010003596.1:0-23041 GCA_030522465.1 Rhipicephalus appendiculatus
CCATGTTGCCCGGGCAAATGCTGCTCAGAGAAATTTACATTTGTTTAATTTTGAGGTTGCCTAATTCACAAATTTCTCTCTTTGTCAAATGCCTGAGAGAAAAGACAGTTGTAAGTATTGACGTATTGCTTTAAATGAGTGCGTGCACGATCCTAGAATAGTCCTGATCTATTTTCCAACATTCGCTTATCGTAGCGCATGATCCCTTCTGCCAAGAGAAGTGATGGTAATGAACTTGTCAGAGCAGTACCTGCGAATCGGAAATCGAAACCTTCCACTAAGATGGAACATTGACCTGAAGCGCCCGATTAGCCGTTGCGAGCGGCTAAGAAAAGTCGTTCCATCAGGCTCGTGTCATCACGGAAGCAGAGTAGGGCAGCGAAGTCTGAGCGGCGTGGATCGTCGCAGCCGGTAGGGGTGAAGGATGTCCTGCTGTGTCACAGAGGGCAGTCTGACGATACGTTTCCGTGTGTCAACAAGCGCAGGGCATCACACAAGAGGTGGCACACTGTTTCCCACGGCGCCGCAATGACCCAGTTCGGTGCAGCCTGCGCTACGGCGACGACGTTTATGTGAGTGATTCCTAAGAGGGAAGAAAGAGGAAATTGAGGGAAAATGGGGAAAAGTGTTCGATAACTGTCTCTGTAAAGGACACCTCAACCAAAACACTCGTAGGGGGTGGGGATTGAAGGAGATAGGAAGAGAGATGAGGATGGAAGGAGAAAGAATCGCCTGGTTTACCGGGTCGGGCGGCTTAGAAATGCCGCTCGATCAGGTTCGCGTCTTGTAGGAAGGAGATCAGGGCCGCTAGAGCGGCGCGGCGGCGATCCTCGCAGCCGGAGGGGGAACACGAAGTCCTGTAGGGAGGCACACAGGGCAGACCGTGGCGGCGGTACTCAGTTGTGAGCCGCTTCCGAGCGTCGACAAGGGCTGGCACTCACAGAGGAGATGTGAAACTGTTTCTACCGCGCCGCAGTCCACACAGTTCGGTGTAGCCGCGCCGCGGAGACGATGCTTTACGTTCTGCTGGCCACGCCGAACCGGTTCTCAGGGGTGAGGAGGAGCGCGCGATCGCGGCGGGAGAAGCCAGTTGCAGGAAAGGGCGGTGGGGCGTGTCCAGCGGCGATCCGCGAGTCGGGATGCTCTCGCATCAACTCACGGCAAAAGTTAATGCGCGCCGAGTCGAAGGATGTTGCGTAGCCCGTAAGCGGGGTCGCGCTGGAGTGAGCTTGCTTCGCGAGCTCGTCCGCCGCCTCGTTGCCCGCGATGCCGACGTGGGATGGTAGCCACTGCAGGACCACTTCGCAACCACTCTTATGAAGTGCCAGGGAGGCTCTGGGCAACGCGCTGGGCGAGCGGAGGGCCGCGGTCCTCCCTCGCGAGTTGGCGCAGGGGCTGCCCTGGAGTCGCAGAAGATGGCCGCGCTAGTGACAGCCGGCGACTCGCGAAGGAGATCGGCAGCTAGCTGCAGACCCACCAGCTCGGCAGTTGTAGAGGAGGCGCGGTAGCTCAGGCGTCTCTGGAGGTTAGTGGCGAGCTCGGGGGCGACACAGGCTGCTGCAGCAGAAAGGTCCTGTAGTACAGAGCCGTCGGTGAAGACGTGAGTCCTGCCGGCGAGGTCCTCGTGCATCCGCGCTGCGGACTTCTTGAGCGATGGCATAGCGAGGGGTGACGCGCTTTGAGCGGACACCGGGGAGCTCGAGGGAGACTCGCAGGGGGCTCGCGGCAACTTGAGGGGCGGGCCAGTGAGCAGGGGGCGTCGGTTCCTCAACCACCAAACTGTCGTAGTAATCAAGAATTCGGCCGACCCGCGAGTTGGGAACTGCACGCAGTCTGGTGAGTAGGGGGCCGGCATGCGGGGCCCGGTGGAGGCGCTCCATGTGGCAGAAGGCGCGCATGTCAGATGTTAATGGCACAGGTCCATGCGCGAGCTTCCGCAAGTGTTTCTGCCACTCGGGAGCTGCAGGGAAGTCCGTGGCACATGCGGATCACTCGCAGGTAATCCCGTTCCAGCGCTCGCCGCTGCACCTCACGTACACTACACAGTGGCAGGGCGTAATGCACTGCCGAAAGTGCGATTGCCCCGTAGACGTTGTAGGCAAAGGCGGGGGTGCAGCCGTCACCACGGGCGAGGAGTCGGCGCACACAGGTTTCGACACGACGGGCCGCCTGACGAATGTGCTTAACAGCGGGAAGCCACCGCAGCCGGTTGTCGATCGTGAGGCCGAGGTAGCGCACGCAGCTTTGCCAGCCGATCGGCGCACCGCGAAGCTGTAGGCACGGGAGATGGCGGCGCGGGGCAGCTCTGGGATGAACCACGAGTGCCTCTGTCTTCGTAGGAGAGAGCTCCAGGCCGATGCCCTTCAAAAAGGCAGCAACACGCTCGAGAGCCGCCTGGATGCGTTCGCGCACAGTACTGCACTTTCGAGTGGGGCCGCGCACGTACAGCTCGATGTCGTCGGCATAGATCACCGCGCGCACAGGGAGGTCAGCCGTTTCTGGGAGGCACTTCACGAGCGGTGCGAGCACCAAGTTGAATCAGAAACGGGCTTAGGACACTGCCCTGTGGTACACCAGAGTGGACGGAGCGCGGTGAGCTTGTCGCTCTCCCCACGCGCACAGAAAACGTCCGGTCGGTGAGGAAGGCTTGCACATAGTTCAAGAGTCTGCCCTCGACACCGAGTGCGCGAACAGCACTGATGATGGACGCGTGGGGGGAGCGAGTCGAAAGCCGACTGAACGTCAAGTAGGAGCAGGATTGCCATCGCTGCATCGTGCAGGGCCTGTTCAAGGGTGCTAACGACGGCCAGCGATTGCAGTCAGCTGTTGCGCGACCAGGTCGGAAGCCGCACTGTTCGGGCGCAAAGACGCCGCGGGCTGCCGCGAGCCATTGAAGCCGGTGAAGGGCCATTCCTTCCATGGTTTTCCCAGCCACGGATGTGAGGGAGATGGGCCGATACGACTTGAGCTGACGGGACGGCTTGCCTCGCTTTAGGACTGGCACAACCACAGCAGAGTGCCACTGATCCGGGAAGGTCTCCACTAGCGAAAACTCGGTTGTATGCCTCTAACAAGAGAGGCCGCTGGGATGAGTCCAAGTTCCTCAGCAGCTGGTGTGTGATGCCGTCCGCGCCAGGAGCGCTGCGCGTGCGCTTCCTTTGGATTACCCGCTGCAACTCGGAGAGGGTGCATTCCTTCTCGCAAAGGGAGCGGATGTCAGCCGCAAGAGCAGGTTCGGGTGGAGGGAGGGGTGGGGCCGTGTAGGTTCAAGGTGTGCGCAGGGGTGCGCACACCTTGAACCTGGGCAGCAGCAGGAGGGAGTTCGAAGGATGAGGCAATGAGCACTGCGAGCTCCAATTCCGTGATTCCACGCGTCCACCACGATGGCGAGAACAGGGAAGCGAGACACCTTTGGGTTGAGCATAACGCTCATGATGTGCCAGCCGCGGCGGCGCCGGCGCGGGTCACGGAGGGAGGAGCACACGCTCGTCCAGCTGCGGTCGCGCAGCCGGTTGTACTCTAGTCGGTTGTACTCGTCCGGTTGTACTCCAGCCGGTTGTACTCTGCCCAGGCACCGGGGCCTGAAGAGCACAGCGCCCGCCTCTGCGCACGCTGGCGCACTGCGCGGAGGTTTAAGAGCTTAATGTCCTGGGCAGGGCGTTCCAGCGGGCACCACACAGCGAGTGGTTGCACGCTCGGCACAGTCCGCGATACGCGCAAAGAAGTCCTCGCTGGACTGGACGCCCGCGCACAGCTCACGGAAGAGCGGCCACCGCATGACCTTGTACTCACGCACGGCACCACGGCTGGGTTGGCACGGTACGAGCGCGATCGGGAAGTGATCGGACCCGGCCGTGTCAGAGTGTCGCTTCCACTCGTAAGAGCAGCGTTCCGACACCAGGGCCAGGTCGATCACAGTGCAGCGCTGTTGCGACGTATGAAAGTTGGCTCCCCAGTGTTTAGAACAAGGAGACCAGCCCTGTGTATCGCTCCGGCGAGGTCCCGACCGCGCGCATCGGTGCTAGGGTCACCCCAGCTGACATGGTGCGCGTTGAAGTCCGCGCAGAGGACGTGGTCGTGCGAGAGTGCGGCGACAAGATGCGGGATATAGGCGTAGCTGGCCGCAGCGACTGGGCGCACATAAACACTCACGATGGAGGTGTCAACACCATCTACACGAACCGTAGCCGCCACACACTCACATGTTTCCCTGGTATATTGTTCCGTGGGGATAAGAGCATGAGGAAGCGTTGATCGGATGTAGAGCGCTCCGCGCGGCTTCCCGGGTGGGTGAAGGGGCGTCACCGCACGGGACACTGGTGCAATCAGGCCGCGCACACTGCGTGGGGCTGCTGTAGCCGATGTATATCCCGGGCAACGATACCTCCTCCGCGCGAATATTCGTTTCCTGAAAGGTCAGAACGTGATAGTCGCGCAGGGGAAGGATGGCTGCAAGCACGGCTTGTCGGCGGCGCAGTGAATTGCAGTTCCACTGCAGTATGCGCGGCCTAGTTTTGCGGAGACCATTACTCGCCATCCTAGATTAGCGCCGGTTGGGTGGCCAGCGCTGCAGTGCAGAGCGGGCGAATGGGGCAATCGGAGGGCAAGAACTCCAGTGCCGCTGTGAGTGCTGCCTGCCACCGAGAGTGAGATAGCATAGCCCGTCTTGTCGCTGGTCGCGGCTGCGGGAGCAGTGACACCGGTGGCGGCTGCGTAGGACAGTTCCTTAGTGACTGGGCGGTAGTTTCGGTGCTTTGCGGGGTTACCGGAAGCGTCGGTTTCTGATGCCCACGCAAGGGCGAGGGCCTCACTACGCGACATAGACGTCGTGAACTCCTTGCGCAGCTCGAGGACGCGACGCTCCTCCTGCTAACGCGGGCAGCGCGGTTCCGTGGCAAGGTGTTTTGCGCCACAGAACAAACACTTCGGCTGCTCAGCCGTGCACTCAGCCGGGGGATCGGGCCCTCCACATCGCACACAGCGCCTGGTGGACGTGCACGTAACGTATATGTGGCCGCAGCGGGCACAGGTCTATGTGGCCGCAGCGGGCACAGCGGGTGCACTGAGCTGGGCGCGGCCGTAAGGGGCGCACAGTGCGGCGACGTTTGTAGAGTTCGATTTCAGGGGGGGGGGGGTTGGACCCGCTGAACGTCACAAGAATGTTCCGGCCAGTACGGGAGCACTCTAGGATGGAGAGCTGCGACGTAACGTTCGCAATGATGTGTTCGTTGCCTATGGAAGGGTCCACGTTGTATACAACACCACTGCAGGTGTTGGTGGTTGCCTTCTTTGCTCGCACTGGGATGCCGCAGATGTCGGCAGTGGCGAGAAGGGTGGTTAGGGGTGTGCCCGGAGCAACGTCGGCCGCGACCACATTGCGCCGAAAGTTAATTCGCTAACGCACAACTCCATCAATGGGAGCAAGAGAGGCAGAGATGGCCTCCTGCGTAAGAGGCCGGAAGGATGCCTTCCTCTCAATAGGGCGGAAGAGGACTGTGTCCACATGTGTGAGAGTAGGTGTGTGTGTTTGGGCAAAGGCTCGGGAAGGTTTGTCAACAAGCTTGGGTTGGGGCCACGGGATTGAGATGGAGTGGTGCGCATAGTGCTGTTCCGCTCAGGGCTCCTGTAGATGGGAGGGAGGGGAAGGGGTCCTCGGCTCGTACCTGGCCCAGAACACAGCTTGGCCGAAAGGGACACTTGGGGAGCGTGCCTGTGGAGGCACCCTTTTGAAAGGCGTCGGGAGAGATGCCTGCTGGGTGGGGACGGGAACAGAGGCATGATTGCTGCGCTTCTCCTTTGTCCCTCCATGGACAACAGTCGTGGTCGGAGGGGGAGGAAGAGGGGCCGCTCTCTTGGCTGTGGCGGGAGTGGTGGCTGCGGCTGTTCCAGGTAACCCGGTGACGTCAGAGGCCGTAGAGGAAGGGGGCAGGCGGGGAACCTGTTGCGCTGCTCTCCGCAGTGGAGTCGGCGGGAGAGGAGGAAGATGGTGTGTCAAGGCGCGAGGTGGAGGAGGTGTCTGCCTCCGAACTTGTGGTGGGCGAGGGCAATGACCCTTCGATGTTTGTCTCAGGAATGCTGCC
The DNA here is from genome assembly GCA_030522465.1 of Rhipicephalus appendiculatus. Taxonomy (NCBI): domain Eukaryota; kingdom Metazoa; phylum Arthropoda; class Arachnida; order Ixodida; family Ixodidae; genus Rhipicephalus; species Rhipicephalus appendiculatus. The sequence continues at coordinate 6,081 of JALIZH010003596.1, forward strand.
AGTACTGAGAAGGGGCGCCGGCGAAGCTGCCTCCGCTGAGAAAGGACTATTCGCTTCTGGGTCTGCAGGTGCAGAATCGCCCAAAATATGGCGGTGTTGTGAGTCAGGCGTAGGCAAGGCTGAATTCTCAACAGGTTCCGCTGCCGCTCCAAGCGATGAGAAGGGACCGGGGTTGGTTGGGAAAGCCGGAAAAGGGTTCGCGGGGCCTGGTGTTGTCGCCGCACGACGGGTGCGCTTGCCTGGTTTCGCGGGGCTTTTTTTTGCTCGACGAGGGCGTCTCCGAGGTGAAAGTTGTTTTTTTCTTCTCTTCATCCCTGATGAGGTTCCTGGCTTTTTTTCAGGGGGGAGTTCAAACGCTCGAGACCGCTTGGAGCTGGCGCTCAAACATGGCCCCAAGGGTAGTTCAGCTGAGGTGCTGTCGCCCATCAAGCGATGTGGTGGGGGGACACGAGGAAGGAAGGAGATTGGAAAGTGAGAAAACATTGTTGTGAGGGAGAGAAGAATAAAAGAAGAAATAAATGAAGGGATGATGGGTTTCAATTAGGTCAACCCTTGCAGAGCCCCGAGGGGGGGGCTGCACTCGAAAGTGCGTACAGAAGGGATGAAAATAAATTAAATTAAAAAGGCGGAGGATGCCATACTGGATAGAGAGTGAAAAAAAAATCACGCCATATCCACGAAGTGAATGATGATGAGTGGGCGAAGCTCGATCGTTTTCATCCATGGAAGAAGGAGAATGAGTGGTCTGGAACGCGCTTATACTTCATGGTCATCAGCGTCATCGTTATCACGTGTAGTGGGTACAATCCACTTTACTGGAACGCGCTTATACTTCATCGTTATCACGTGTAGTGGGTACATTCCACTATACTGCGTCATAGTCATCTTTATCACGTGTAGTGGGTACATTCCACTATACTGGAACGCGCTTATACTTCATCGTTATCACGTGTAGTGGGTACATTCCACTATTTACTGCGTCATCGTCATCTTTATCACGTGGAGTGGGTACAATCCACTACACGTGGCTACCTGCCTACCTACCTACCTACCTACTACTACTACGACTACAGCGGAGGGACAGACCCACACCCTAAGGAGCTTCGCCCCTAAAAAGGCGCGGGCCACACGCAACCGGTCCTCACGGCGAGGAGGAGCGCGTTCTCGTCTCTTCCTTCTTCTAACCACCAACAACAACATCCACTAGCAGGGTGGGGAACAGGGGGCGCCTAGCAGTGACTCGCGTGTCGGTAAAACTCGGAAGCCGCTTGCTCTGGAAAGTAGCGACACTCTCTTCCGCGGGTGCGTTTTCCTAATGTCACCTAGTAAAAATTGCTGCAGATCTACGACGTGAATGGTGATGGTGGGGCGAAGCAGTGTGCATCGGATCGTGAATCGTGGCCTTCTATTTTGTTGTGGTTAACAGCATTTTATTTTATTCTTGTTAATCTTTTGTTCTGTCATACACTTTGATTGATGAGTGGTTAAATGTCGGTGTTTTTACGGTGTTGTGGCCTTTTATTTTGCTCGTTCAGGTTAACAGCCTTTTCATAGCCTTTTGTTGTTCACAGATGTTTCGGTTTGTTCACATGTTGTTGGCGTTGCCGCTTTGCCGCTTATATGGTGCTGTGGCCTTCTATTTTGTTCTGGTTAACAGCCTTTTAAGTAGTTCTTGTCAACATTTTGCTCTCTCATATACTTTCTTGATGGGTGGTTAAATGTCGGTGTTTGTACGGTGTTGTGGCCTTTTATTTTGTTTTAGTTTTTTTAAACCATATGCGCGCCATGTACGCTCTGTAGACGGTATTGCGCACAGATGTCTCGCACCTGCGCTTCGACTAGGGACTACAACGAGCCTCGACAACAATGGTTTTCGTGCGACCCTAAGGTGCTTTGCCCCTAATAATTTCAGGCCTGCTCACTGCCACCGTGACGTCACGCGTCTTGACCGAGCGAGCGCGCACGGGAGGCTGTGAAGCCACTACCACCATCGCCTTCCGTGAAAAGTTAAAACGTTCGCGGCGAGTTAACATGTGCAGCAGCTTCTTTTAACCTTTCGCGTCTGGCTTGGCGCTGGTTTAAGGAATGCATTACGCGTTAAACACTTTGGTGATTTATTTGTAAGCCACTTATTATTACACTTAAACGTAAAAAAATATTGTACGCTATCGAACGTGTGACCAATTTATAAGAACGTCAGACAATTTGCACATTGGCAGATGAATTAAACGCGGAAGAGTTGTGCGGTGTACTTAAAAATAAGCTTTTTTGAACTGAGAGATAAATTTGTTCCCCTTCGAACACTTCCTTCCAAAAGCTTCAACTGATAGTCAGCGCCGTGTTGTGTCTCATTGTTTTCCCTTCGCCAGCGTTAGTCGCAGTGTAGCTACGATGAATATGAACATTTTTAGGGTGTAGTTCCGAACAATAAACTCTAAAATTGCTCAATGCACAACAAGTGTGGTAGTTGAAGTCATTCGTATATTAACTTTAGGCCAATTCGTCGTTTACTCATGCATGATCTCATCATAACCTACACCGTAGTCGATTGCGACATGTGTTTCAAAATATGCGATACCAGCCGCGTCGCACGCACGATCCTTCAAAGCGGAATTATAGTCTATATCCGGTAGCAACGATCTGGAAAGTTCGAATGTGTGTGGGTAACTTATGCGTCATTCCATAATTCTGTGGTCTGATCGTCAAGAATGGATGCCAGAAAAAAAAGTAACAGTTTCGCCGCAAGGGCGCAGTAATGAATGCGCTGGCAAGAAATTGGCATGTCACACGAAGAACGTCAATTTCAGCTCGATACTTGCAGTGCGCCGCTGAAGCAGAAAGAAGGACGCTCGAAAAGAACACACAAATATACACAAGAGAAGAGTGAACTAACTGTCACAGTTGTTACGTTTTAGGAGCTCGCTCCTTTTGCGGGGGGGTTGTCTCTCGTCCCTCCCGCCATGTACGCTAGTTCTCATTGCTCCCACTAGAGGCGCAGCTGTGCTCTCGGTTGATCTGAATGGCGCCCACCGGTGGCGCTCGCTCTTGGCGCGCTTCCTTTCTCGTCGCCGGGAGCTCCCTCAGTGCACTTCGTTACCGCTACTCATCATGAACACCGAAGAAGCCAAGGCAGCAGCGTGGAGGGCTTGCAACGCAGCAGCAGCGCGGGCTCGGCGCCAAGATCCTGGCTTGAGAGCTCGCGAGGCGGAAGAGAGACGCCAGCGCCCACAGCAAGTACAAGCCGCTACCAGCACCGAGTCGCGGGAAGCAGCGAGGGCTCGCGATTCCGAAGCTAAGCGGGCTCGTCGACAAGCGGACCCGGAGGCGGCACGGGCCCGCGAGTCCACAGCGAAGCGGGTGCAAAGACAAGCGGACCTCGAGCTGAGAGTCGCATCTTTTAGGATGATGATTTAGCAGATGGAAAGAGGATTCACGGTTTACCGGATTTAACCTCTGGAGCAAGCTCCTTCATCATCATTCACTTCGTAGATATGCTGCGATTTTTGTGTTTGAGCAACTCGCTGCAAGTGTCGACGATGCAGAACCCGACGCTTTTAGATATTTCTTTTAGGGGCGGAACACCTTAAGGGCGATGCTTGTCCGTCCACGGTGTCCGTTATCACGTCTAGTCGAAACATGTGAGACACAAAAAAAAGAGGTTCAACAATAGACTAATATGAATCATAATTGTGACGGAACAATATAAAACACTTAAAAGCACAAACCCTTTATAGTAGTTGGCGACTTCAACATCCACATGGTGGACCTTAGGGCCTAGCTTGGTCGTCGACACTCACTGTCCGCTGTCATGGTATACAGAAAGCCGTTGCCATAGTCGAAACAAGTGTGTATGTGAATAAAAGAAAAAAGCTTTACAATAGACGAACATTCATCATAATAGTCACGAAACAATATAAAACACCCACAATCACATACCCTTTAAACTACTCCGCGACGTCAACGTAGATAGTATGGACCTTAGGACCTAGCTTTGTCGTCGACTCTTTGTCACTTTATCTCGCTTTATGTCACTCAATTTACATTATATGGGGCAACGCTGAGGCAGCGTACGGTTACTCACCCATACGATACACAGAGCTTCGCCCACTCGTCATGATTCACGTGGTGGAGATGCGTGGATTTTTTTTAAACTGCGGCGCGTGGAGTGACCCCTCTGCGTCATCTGCCATGTGGCAGCGTCTGACGCAAGGTGTGCCTTAGGTGTGCCCGGTGTTCTTTTTTAAATGCGAAGCATTTCTTACGAAACTTCGGCGACTTTGAGCGTATCTATCTATCTATCTAGCTATCTATCTATCTAGCCGCCTACGACTTTGTGCTCTCCTGGCCGTATCGTTAATGGCATTTATACCAAATTTGGTATGGCATAACTTGACCGTATTGCGAACATAAATGGCTGGTCATATCATGAAAATCATGACTAGCTTGTCCAAGAAAAAGCATGATTTACCTGCCACGCTCATGGCGCGCTCCCGGCCGTTTGGTTAGCTTGATATACACCAAATTTGGGATAGAGTGACGTGACTGTATGATGAACATAAATGACCAGTGGTAATATGGAAATCGTGACTTGTCATGTGCGACATGACTTGCATGCCACGCTCATGGCGCGCTCGCGGCCGTTTCGTTAGCTTGATATACACCAAAAATTGGTATTCAGTGACGTGACTGTATGATGAACATAAATGACCAGTGGTAATATGGAAATCATGACTTGTCATGTGCGACATGACTTGCATGCCACGCTCATGGCGCTCGCGGCCGTTTCGTTAGCTTGATATGCACCAAAATTGGTATTCAGTGACGTCACTGTATGATGAACATAAATGACCAGTGGTAATATGGAAATCATGACTTGACAGGTGCGACGTGACTTGCATGCCACGCTCATGGCGCGCTCGCGGCCGTTTCGTTAGCCTGATATACACCAAATTTGGTATTGAGTGACGTGACTGTATGACGAACATAAATGACCAGTGGTAATATGGAAATCATGACTTGTCATGTGCGACATGACTTGCATGCCACGCTCATGGCGCGCTCGCGGCCGTTTCGTTAGCTTGATATACACCAAAATTGGTATTCAGTGACGTGACTGTATGATGAACATAAATGACCAGTGGTAATATGGAAATCATGACTTGTCATGTGCGACATGACTTGCATGCCACGCTCATGGCGCGCGCTCGCGGCCGTTTCGTTAGCTTGATATGCACCAAAATTGGTATTCAGTGACGTCACTGTATGATGAACATAAATGACCAGTGGTAATATGGAAATCATGACTTGACAGGTGTGACGTGACTTGCATGCCACGCTCATGGCGCGCTCGCGGCCGTTTCTTGTTAGCCTGATATACACCAAATTTGGTATTGAGTGACGTGACTGTATGACGAACAAAAATGACCAGTGGTAATACGAAAATCATGACTTGTCATGTGCGACATGACTTGCATGCCACGCTCATGGCGCGCTCCCGGCCGTTTGGTTAGCTTGATATACACCAAATTTGGGATAGAGTGACGTGACTGTATGATGAACATAAATGACCAGTGGTAATATGGAATTCATGACTTGTCATGTGCGACATGACTTGCATGCCACGCTCATGGCGCGCTCGCGGCCGTTTCGTTAGCTTGATATACACCAAAATTGGTATTCAGTGACGTGACTGTATGATGAACATAAATGACCAGTGGTAATATGGAAATCATGACTTGTCATGTGCGACATGACTTGCATGCCACGCTCATGGCGCGCTCGCGGCCGTTTCGTTAGCTTGATATGCACCAAAATTGGTATTCAGTGACGTCACTGTATGATGAACATAAATGACCAGTGGTAATATGGAAATCATGACTTGTCATGTGCGACATGACTTGCATGCCACGCTCACGGCGCGCTCGCGGCCGTTTCGTTAGCTTGATATGCACCAGAATTGGTATTCATTGACGTCACTGTATGATGAACATAAATGACCAGTGGTAATATGGAAATCATGACTTGACATGTGCGACATGACTTGCATGCCACGCTCATGGCGCGCTCGCGGTACCGTTTCGTTAGCCTGATATACACCAAAATTGGTATTCAGTGACGTGACTGTATGATGAACATAAATGACCAGTGGTAATATGAAAATCATGACTTGTCATGTGCGACATGACTTGCATGCCACGCTCATGGCGCGCTCGCGGCCGTTTCGTTAGCTTGATATACACCAAATTTGGTATTGAGTGACGTTACTGTATGATGAACATAAATGACCAGTGGTAATATGGAAATCATGACTTGTCATGTGCGACATGACTTGCATGCCACGCTCATGGCTCGCTGGCGGCCGTTTCGTTAGCCTGATATACACCAAACTTGGTATTGAGTGACGTGACTGTATGACGAACATAAATGATCAGTGGTAATATGGAAATCATGACTTGTCATGTGTGACATGACTTGCATGCCACGCTCATGGCGCGCTCGCGGCCGTTTCGTTAGCTTGATATACACCAAATTTGGTATTGCGTGACGTGACTGTATGATGAACATAAATGACAGGTCCTAACATGTAAAACATGACATGCAAATTTTGTAAAGCATGATTTGGCTGCTTCGAATTACATCGATTCCCACAGTGCGTGGGATCTGCCGGATTTTTAAGGCGAAATACTTTGATGTCTCATGATCGCGTCCGTCCGTCCCTTCATCCGTGCCCTGGAATGGTGCCAGCTGTGGGCTCTCTCTCACACGCTCTCAGAAATCACGTGATGGCACAGCGGCTACAACAAAAAAAGAAAAGAAAGGAAAAAAGCAAGACATGGCATAGTCGGTCGAATGGCCACAAGCTTTCGCCGAACCCACTTTGGAATTTACAAAGCGCCCGTCATTTTTTTTCGTTCCACATCACGAGTGGGTTCAGAAAGGGGCCACTTTTGCGTGGCGTCTCAAGGGCAGTTTTTTAATTGAAAGAGAATCTAGTAGCGTTGCGTAATAGAAACCACACTCAAGCTCCTCCGAGACCAACCTGCGGCCAGCGATCAATGGTGAGCATAAATAGATCGCTGTTGATACGCCGGCACATGCATGACGCGTCGTTGAGGTAATTCTGATTTCGGCGACGGTAGTGAACGGACGCAGGATGCACGGCTCCATCGGAGCAGCAGCAGCGACCCTTGATGGCCTTTGTAACAGGACAACGAAAGAGTATCGTGTAATTCTGCCTGATCTGCTAAAAGGACGCGTTTCTTTGAATATTGTATTTTTTGCACGGCGATGTTCGGGCGAGACCTCATGGTAGGGGTCTCAAACACGCGGCCCGCTATCTACGCGCTTGCGTCCTGCGTCCCGCACATGACTGTGTTCGCCCCCATATGATTTTGTTTTCCTCATGAGTATGTTCGTGAGCTACATAAGCATGACTGATCCAAAGCATTGTTTTCGTGAGGCACCCCATGTGGTCACCATGTGTTGATGCATAGCTGTGAAACAAAAACTACATATTTGAGAATCGGCACCCTGATTTCAGCTGTTTCGGAGATCGGTATCAAAACAGAGTGGGAATTCTGGCACCAAATGTACTTCACAAGTGGCCCGTATATGAGATATGCGAAAGGTTTACTTTCAAACCTTGAAATGGGAACGTTTCTTGACATTTTTACCCCTCCCCCCTTCCTGATTTTACCTTCTTCAATGCCCCGGCCCTTGTGGGACTAAATTGCGTGACTGCGGCCCGCTGGCTGAGGCGAGTGTGAAACCCCTGCCCTATAGGGTGGAAAACTTCATAGACGCCCTAATATCCACAGGCCTGCCGCCGGACATTGTCGCACTTGGAGCGTACCTGATTAATCACGTTGGAGAGGAAGCAACGAAGAAATTGCTGTCCTTCAACGAACTTCAGGTGAAGGGACATCGCTGTCTCATCGTTGATCCCCAGGACCGGCACGTAAAACTGCGGCTACATTGGCTGCTCTACGGAGTCACCAATGATGATGCGTGGACGGCGTTCTCTGTTTTCGGCAATGTGGTCGAAGTGAATCGGGAACGCCGGCTTGGTGACGGCGTCAGCGACAAAGGATCGGTGACCATAACTATGCTAATCAAGTTGAAGAGTGGAATTACCGTTGGGGATCTTCCGTATCAGATACTTGTTGCGAGTGCAAAAAAGCCCTGCTCGTGGCGCAGGGCAGGCCTATGCAATGCCTACGGTGCAAAGGAAACGGTCATGTACGGAGGGATCGCAGGGTGCCATGGTGCTCAACTTGCCGGCGATTTGGGCATCGAGATGCCCAGTGTGTCCGCTCATGCGCCGCTGTTACGAGCACTGCAACGAACGATCAACTCGGCGAGCAGACCATGGACACCGCCGAGGCCGAGGACGCGACTAAGGGTGCAGGGGACGCGGCGAGTTCGTTGGAGGAACGCATCACAGTTTTGCCTCAAGGGGGACAATAAAGCGTCCCACTCTGTGGAGAAAGTAACTACTACGGTGGATACTAATCAGGAGGACACCGTAGAAGCCATCCAAAACCAACCAGTGGACATGACAACGAAAGCGGTGGTAAGACGCGAGATGCCAGTGCAAGGAATGGCAGCGCGTCAAACACCAGGGCGGCGGTAAAGCATCCATCGGAGAAATCTGTGGGCACAGCCAACGACAGCAAGGTAGAGGGACCACCAGCGAAGGCAACACAGACGTGGCGCCCATGCCTCAGGACGAGGCCCAATCTATATGTGGACCGAACGGCTGACAACCAAATGGAGCTGCAGCAAAATGAATTCGGGCCACCTGATGGCTCCGGAGGCGTCTAGCAGTGAGCAAGAGATACACGGTAAGCACCATCCTCCGGGGCCTGCCACCTATTTTGTAGCGTTAGCTACACTGGCCTAGCCAAGCCCGTTTCACGCGCTTCATCGAGAGCCGTGCTGCGCATGCGCGAGGATCAGTGATGTCACGCAGCTGGCGCACCGGAGCCGGCACCTCCCGCGCACTCCGCCGCCGCCGCGCGCGACTCACCGCTGCCATTCTGCGCATTCCAGAGGAGTGACGTCGTAGCTGTGGTAGACGCACTGGCGCCGGTGCGCGCGCGCAGCTATTTGCCTTCGCTGTGCAGTCGCCGTCTGACACTGCGCTGGAGCCGCGGCGCTTCTGACTGGCGTTTGCCAGTGTGGTATAGCCATGGAGAAGGAGAGCGCAAAAGGCCCGTGTACTGTGCGATGCCAGTGCACGTTAAAGAACACCAGATGGTCGAAATTTCCGGAGCCCTCCACTACGGCGTCTCTCATAATCATATCGTGGTTTTGGGACGTTAAACCCCAGACATTATAACGTAAGGGTTCACCAACAGGACGTAAAGGCAGCATAATCACATTACGCTTAACCTGCTTCAATAAGATAACGACGCGGCCACACCGTTATTGGCCTCTGTACGTGAATAACAAAGGAACTTGCAAATGATGTGACAATAACATTTAACGCGACATGACAAACCTTGCATTCTACCGTGCGGTGCACCAACATGGCGGTTTCAGTGACGTCAGTGGAAGCCATCTATACGCAATAACCATTTGGTGAAACTGATTTTTAAAGTTATATAATTGTCCCAGTGCCAACAGCTTCAAAAAAGGCAGTCTAGATTTGTTGTGTTCTCAGGGCAACCGATGGTCTAATTTTATATTTCAGCCGGAACACATGCATGACTTATGCATGCATAACGTGAAGTATGTATAACTTTATTGTGAGTTATGAGCAATGAATAAGGTGTTCATTACCTGCACATACCACAGATCTGTAGCACAGGCCTCAAGAATTGACTACATCAGAAAAACCTTTAGGCTTGTCATTTATTCGAAAAGGTCATTGGAGGTTGTGCTCAAACTGTTTGTTAGTACACGTCAAGTTATTTGGCGAAGCTTTAACGCCAAAGCGGAACGAGGCGCAAACAATTCTTCAAAACCAGAACAAAATAATGAAAGGTGAACATGGTGGAAACAAGCAGTATCAAATAAATTGCGCTCGAACGCGTGAACTACTGTTCAACCTAGCGCTTTCACAGTTAGGGTACGGCGATTCGGCCACACATAGACAAAATGTATTAACCTAGGCGTAATTGCACGCTTCGCGAGTCGTACCTACAGCCCGCTGTGTCAAGATCACGCTCACGTATCAGCCGGAATATCACGGTATTTTAATCATACGTGCCTTCGCGGATGCAAACACATGCACACGTTCGGTCACACGCGAAAACACATGGCTTTGATAGTTGTCATGCACATTGGTCATATAACGATCCCGTAGGTGTTGAAAACAGGACGCGCAGCATATGGAACTTTCTTAGAGACGTTCACGTCTTTAGCGCCGAAAACAAACTAGGTCGGGAAAAGAACGACGCGGACAACTCGTCATTCTTTTCCGTCCTTGTTAGTTTTTTGCGCTAAAAAAGTCGCCATGAATTAGGTACGAGCATGCCCAAGCGTACGTGCCTTACACACGGTCGAAGCTTACAGTTAACAGGCGCCGTCCCCGTCCGACAGGTATTAAAAAAATAGTGATTCATCGCGAGCAGGGCATCACCACAACTCTATTCAAATCCCCCGCCGAATCACAGCCGCGCATGCGGACACTGCCTTACGCGCCAAAAAAAAAAAAAAAAAAGAAAAGCTCGCTCGCGCTTAACATCACACAACTTTGCCTTGATCCTGATGAAATGATACACAAAAACAGTCTCGCTACCTTAACAAAAGCTCACTTATCACCTACTAGTTCGGAAAAACTGTTCACAGCGCTATTGCGCTCACGATATTAACACAGAGCTGACAGCAGCAACGTCCACGTAACCTTTCGTTTGGCGAGCGCTCCACGATACGAAGCAGCCGGGTCTCTCTTGAGTATAGTACACCTTCGTAATAAGCAGCAACCGGCAGAACACAAAAGACGAGCACAGAGCGCATGCACAATTCAAACAACACAAAAATCGACTTCAAACACGGCCCTTGAGGTTGCAACGAGCTGCAAAGCAAGCAAGAAATATTCCGACATTGCGGTCCCGCAGATGTCAACCGATCCGCATTTGCGCGCTATCATTTTTAATCATAACTAAAATAGTTGTTTCTGCTTAGAAATAGTAAAAAAAATCTTTATGTAAATACGACATACGTGAGTAGTCGATGTGTACAATGTCATGACTTTGAAAAAAAAAAAAGATGAAAAAAAAATTGGACTGTCGCGCGCGAAATTTGAAAAGTTTTCTTGTTTGTATATATTTGTATAACGCCTATAATTTGTTAAAATCTGCACATTGGTTGAATGGTTATGCAGACTCAACGAGCAGATGTTTTAACAGTACAGGGGCTTGCACTTTTGTCTTTGTTTTGAGATAAATTAATTATACTTGTGGGACTTTGCACTTTTCTTCAAATCTTTTTTCCCTCTAACATGTTTCTAAGGCTGTGTGTTCTTTGACGGTCACTAGTGTTTTTCAGAATAGTGGTAAAGCAGGGAGAGCGGTTAGTTTCGGTGACAAAAAAAAAAACATGTGTTTAAATAGATTGCTTCATTGTATGACTGATTCATTTTACAGTAATACATTCAGAGATTGGATCGAAATTCTTTAATATTTAGCTAATGACACTTCACAGAACAAATTTTGACTGTTGACCGTGGACTTGCTGTGGCAACAGAAATAACCTTTAGGTCAACATGTGAACGTACCTTATCTCTCTGCGAGTAGCTGTGTCTCTGAAGGATTTGCTGTTGTATTTTTAACCTCTAGAAAAAGTTTGTTAAAAATGGTTGTTGTAATTAAATACAAATCACAGGAAGAACGTACAATTGGTCACAACTAAGTAAAGATACTGATATTTTTTCGGTAAATATTATTTTAAATCTATTTAGGGAAAGCTTGTTTAAAAGGGTGACACCCAGTTTTCGATCATAATCTACGTTATGTGGGCTAATCATTGTGCATTCACAAAACGTGGCCAAATTATAGCACATTTGATAGAGCAATGAATTTATAACCGAATATTTTTATCAACACGCGAGCGGCCTGACAGTCGCGCAACACTGGCGCACTCGCGAGCCGTGACGTAAACAGCAGCTAGCTGTGCGAGCGTCTGCATTCCGGCGAACGATATTGTTCCGCGGTGAGCTGCTCGTGAAAACGAAATATTCTAGATTTCTTTAGTTCGGCAGTGAAATTGAACAATTTGCAGCGGCTGAAACTTTGGTAGAAGATGAACGGCTCCGCTTCTTGCTGCGCGTGACGTCACGCGCGCCAAGGCAAAAGTGGCGGTCGCCGTCGGGGAGCGGGGTTTAAAGCCGGCGACTGCTAGGGCTTGTTTTGCACTGAAATATTCTATGGCCCACTTTTCACATATGTACAGGCATAATAGACCCTCTACTTCAAGTTTTTGCTGAAAGCCATGAACTGCTGGCTGACCGCGTGTTATGGCCCCTTTAAACAAAAGTAGGCAAACAATATTTTAACTTTATCTAGAGAAGGTTTCTTTTAACAAAAGCAAGAAAACTTTCTTTTAACTTTCTTTAGAGAAAGTTTCTTTAAACAAAAGTATAGAAATTTTCAATTAACGTTATGTTAATACAACGTCAAAGTCCATAGCCCATCATTAAAGTTGGTAGAACGTTGGTTGGACGTTTAAAAACGGTCAATGTCCATTTTTGCAAGGGCAAGACGTAATCTATTCGATTCTGTCGTCGTGCGCACGTGTGTTCATTGACCAGACTGGCCGTTGTGTTAATCAAAGGTTGAGGGAGCATAAATTCAACGTCACGAAAGTAATCTTGGGGCACCTTGCTATTCACTGTCAGAAATGTGGCTGTATTCCAATGTTTGATAAAACGAGTATCTTAAACAGGGCCAAAGATAGATTGACAATGGGAAATCACTGAAGCTTGTAAAATAGAACAAATGAATGATAAGTGTGTCAGCAGGCCAATCCTCGTCGCTGTCTGACACGGAATTGAGTTTTCTAGACCAGTCACCCCAGTTTCGTTGCAACAGGTTGCGATTGCGGCAAAAGCATGCGCGTTTGGGTCCTCCTCCTGTATCTTTCTTGCCTTGTTTTCACCTGCCAGCGTATGTACTGCATTACTTATATCCATGTGCTATATCCATGGATATAACTAATGCATTACCATAGTCCCTCAATACTTTTACTGGTCACGAAACTTCTCCGTCACTCTATGAGAGCTTTGTGTGCTGCCAACTATGACCGCAGCACGGCGCCACCAGTGCTAAGGGGGGCGCTCGTCAGGGCTATAGCGAGGCGATATTCTAGCGTGGTCGGCGTGGTGTTGTGGTGTCTTGGCTCTGTTCGTGTCGTGTTTTATCACAAGTGTGTGGTGCTGTCCGCGCCTGTTACTGTTTTCGAATGCGACGAATTGTTAGCGGCAGCTTGACAAACGATTCCGAAGACATATTGTGTGCCGCACCGTCGCTCCGGCTAAGGAGGCACTCGTCGAGGCCAGCGAGGCGACGGCATGGTGTGTTGCCTCTGCTGCCGTCGCGTTTTATCGCGAATGTTTTGAACGCGACGAATAGTTAGCGGCAGCTTGACAAACGATGCCGAAGACATGCTATGTGTCGCACTGTCGCTCCGGCTACAGGGGAACCGTCAAAAAAGTGTCGTTCGCGTTTTCCTGTGACCCCGAAAGAAGAGAAAAGTGGAAACGGGTGATACCGCTTGAAGAAACAGGTACATTCTCGTTTAGCTCACCGAACATTCGCGTATGCGAAAGACATTTCGATAAGGAGGACATCATTCGTGAAGACGAGTGCGTCATACAAGGCATTGTTGTTAGATTTCCGCGTGAAAGAGCTAAGCTGAGGGCAGACGCAAATCCTCGATTGTCTGGTGGCTTCTGGGCTTACTTGTTCGGAGGTGTCGGCACCTCGGCAGTTGCCACACAGGCAGCCGGTCAAGCGTCCTTGGGAGCTATCGGAACGATTTCAGTAAGGAAAATGATGCACATGGATGGCTCCAACGCATTGGATGCAGTAATAAATGAGGATAAATATTGCAGTTTTACACGGCTTGCTCTTCTGTGCATATCCTTCGAGAATCTATCTGCGTTGAACTTGAACATTACTATATATTTTTAATACTGTGATAGTTCTTTGTGCTGTTAAATTCTTCACTGTTTCTGATATATTTTGTGAGCTTGTAATCATGCATATTTATTTATACTTCTGCACGTATATGTCCGCCTTCTTCAGTTTCTGTTTTGAAAATAAAATGCTTACAGCTTGCATTGAGTTGTTATGAAAATATAAAATATGTGAAGCCTAACGGTTTTTATTAAGGTGCTAAAAGATTTCAATAGTCACTAGATCAATCAGCCGCACAAGACTTGTTTGACTTTCGTCCAAATGAAAGGTGTTGTAGAGCATGACTGGAAAGATACATGAAACAATCGCTTGGCGCTTTGCAGCGGGCGTAGCCATATGCAGCTTTCGCTGTAAAAACACACGTAACTCTTCAACGTGCCTGTTAAACCTAAAATCACGAGTTTTTGCACTTCGCCGCCTTCGAAATGCGAGCGCTGTGACTAGGCATATTTAGCAGTACACCTTAGCTACTAAGCCACCGAGGTGGTAAAAGAGCAATATCAGGGTTTTCGTTTGTGCGCAGGTATTGTTACAATTTTGTGATACTCGCTTCATAGTTTTCTACATGCACTCTGCCCGAGTCAGAAAACCCATCGACGTGCGGACAATCTAGAGTTTTTTCCCCTAACGCGGCATTTCCTACCCCGAGCGTCGCTGGCACACGGCAATGTACCCAAAAGTAACATTTCACTCAGTCATATATATTGTCAAGAGTTCTGGCTAAGTATTTTTTCAGAGCGTGGATACATCATCACGAAAAAGCCGGCAGATCCCACGCACTGTGGGAATCGATGTAATGCGAAGCAGCCCGGAAGGAGCAAATCATGCTTTACATAATTTGCATGTCGCGTTTTACATGTCAGGACCTGTCATTTATGTTCGTCATACAGTCACGTCGCGCAATACCAATTTTGGTGTATATCAAGCTAGCGAACTGGACGCAAGCGCACCATGATCGTGGCATGTAAATGGCGTTGTAGATAACATGCATGCCAAGATTTTCATGTTAACACCTACCACTTATGTTCGTTATACAGTCATGTCGCTCAATACCAAATTTGGTGTATATCAAGCTAACGAAACGGCCGCGAGCGCGCCATGCGCGTGGAATGCAAATTATGTCGCTCATGACATGTCATGATTTTCATATTACCACTTGTCATATATGTTCGTCATGCAGTCATGTCACTCAATACCAAATTAGGTGTATCTCAAGCTAACGAAACGGCCGCGAGCACGCCATGAGCGTGGCATGCAAGTCATGTCGCATATGACAAGTCATGATTTCCATATTACCACTTGTCATTTATGTTCGTCATACAGTCACGTGACTCAATACCAAGTTTGGCGTATATCAAGCTAACGAAACGGCCGCGAGCGCGCCATGAGCGTGGCATGCAAGTCAGGTCGCACATGACAAGTCATGATTTCCATATTACCACTGGTCATTTATGTTCGCCATACAGTCATGTCACTCAATATCAAATTTCGTGTATATCGAGCTAACGAAACGGCCGCGAGCGCGCCATGAGCGCGGCATGCAAGTCATGTCGCACATGACATGTCATGATTTCCATGTTACCACTTGTCATTTATGTTCGCCATACAGTCATGTCACTCAGTACCAAATTTCGTGTATATCGAGCTAACGAAACGGCTGCGAGCGCGCCATGAGCGCGGCATGCAAGTCATGTCGCACATGACATGTCATGATTTCCATGTTACCACTTGTCATTTATGTTCGTCATACAGTCACGTCACTCAATCCCAAATTTGGTGTATATCAAGCTAACGAAACGCCCACGTGCGCGCCATGAGCGTGGCATGTCATGTAAATCATGTTGTTCATGACATGCACATCATTATTTGCATATTACCACCTACCACTTATGTTCGTTATACAGTCATGTCACTCAATCCCAAATTTGGTGTATACAAGCTAACGAAACGGCCGCGAGCGCGCCATGAGCGTGGCATGTAAATCATACTTTTCATGACTAGTTAGTCATGATTTTCATGATATGACCAGCCATTATGTTTGTCGTACCGTAATGTTATGTCATACCAAGTTTGGTATAAATCCCATTAACGATACGGCCAGGAGAGCACAAAGTCGTAGGCGGCTAGATAGATAGATAGATAGATAGATAGATAGATAGATAGATAGATAGATAGATAGATAGATAGATAGATAGATAGATAGATAGATAGATAGATAGATAGATACGCTCAAAGTCGCCGAAGTTCGCTAAGAAATGCTTCGCATTTAAAAAGCATCATCGTGTAAGTTGCGCGCGTCAGTACGTTTCTCGGCGAAGACACGTGATGCACGTCCGCCGACGGTACGTACAGCTGCGTATTGCTATAGTTCATCCCGGTTCTTCCGCTAACATCGACTACAGCTTCGAAGAAAAATAAAAAGCGTCAAAAAAGGCATGGCCTAACAATGTTTGCTAAATTAGCACGCCGATTTCGCCACGATCGAAAGGGAATGAAACACTGCCGCAACCGAACAGACATTAATGGCCGCTGCGCGCAGGTACGCTGACCAAGCGATGGGAGAGAATATGAAACCGCGCTGAAATATGTCGGTGAAGCTACCAGAGCGAGTCTCCGCCACGGAAACTTCGTAACGCGCCAAAAACACGCCGTTCAAGCCGCTGCGATGAAAGCCCCCCTTGGCTGCAGTGGCGCCCCTGGCGGGAGGTTGTGTCCCTGTACCAAACTTGGCCCGAAGTTTCGTGACCAGTAGAAAGTATTGAGGGGACCATGGCATTACTTATATCTATGTGTTTCTAGTTGTCGATGGATTCACCCTCG
>JALIZH010003597.1:0-12603 GCA_030522465.1 Rhipicephalus appendiculatus
GGACATCTTTTTTAGATGGACACATCGAAAATAGCTCCCCGTACGTTGTCGTATCTTTCTTTCCTCCAGAAGTCTCAAGAGTGCTGCCTGACCTCAACGCTGCGGAGTGCTACAGCCTTGAAGGGAGATGACCCAACTCGCTAGATAGCATATTCGTGGAGTCATGGGCCTACTATATTCTGCATAGATAAACAAATAGATACGCAATATATATAGATGGTTTAAACCAATTTTTTCCTCACATTTTTTACTCGAGTGAGTCGATAAATAAATAGAGAAGTAAAGGCAATGAAAAACTTACAATAACCATAGCTGAGCTAGTAGGTATTCATGTTAAAACGACACGACGTGAAAGCACAAGGGTGAAGTCAAGAGAGTGACCAGTTACCCCTCACGTTGACCATCACGCGCAACTGACTCATAGGTATCACCTCTTGCGTGCGAATGCGCAGATAAGTATTTTAAGTGCGGAGCAATTTAGGGGCCCGGGCTGTCGTGTGTTGTCATCGTATGCTGTCATCGTATGCTGCCGTAGCTTTAACGTAACGCAGGAAAAACCGCCAATAGTAAAGCCATCTGTCGCATATTGAGCGCTCCCTCGCGCTAAGAAGCTTTCTTCCTCTTGTTCTTCGAGCTCCTTGATGATGATATTAAGTGCGGAGCAGTTTAGGGGCCCAGGTTGTCGTATGCTGTCGTCACTTGGCGTAAAGCAGGCAAAACCATGTATAAAAATATAAGAAAAAGGAAGGAAGCAAAAAATAGAAAGAGAGAGAAAGAAATGAAAAAAAATAGAAAAATAGAAAGAGCAATAAAGAGAAAGAAATAAATAGAGAGAGAGGAAGAAATCCGTAAAAAATAGAGAAAAAAAAAACAAAAAAAGGCAACAGAAAAAAAAAAAGAAAGAAAGAGAAAACCGAAGAGAAAATAAGAAGGTTGCCCAACTCCGCACTGCCTTCAGGATTGGCACCACTAGCGCGTAGCTGCTTTAATTTTTTATTTTTTGTCTACCTGATTTTCCGCCACTGTACTATTCTTCAGTTAGGGGCGTTCGCGGTGTTTTGACTACTCTCTTGTCCTTGTTTGCACGCCCTGTCTTTTTAAGGGCCCGAAAACTGCCTCTGAAAACACAAAATCGAACGCGTTATTCTGTCTTGGCGTTTCTCTCTCTTTTTTTTTTTTTTTGCGCTCTTCGTCACTCAGGTTACTGATTTTGCCACATATTCTCGAGTGGTCCATATACGAGAAATATCAGAATTGTCTGCTACCTGCTACCTGATTTGCCATGCATTCGACAACCTGTTCTTCTTCACCTCGCATGATTACCGTGCGCGTTGAACTTATTTGGCATTGTTTTGTGAGTTTCCGATTGCGCAAGGTGAAATAACAGAGTGTAGCCTATAAGCTCGAAATTCTGATGGCTCAACGCTTAGTGCTCACATTGTACACGTGCTGTAAGTGTCGAGGAGATATCGCCTGTAAGAATTATATTGAAAGCGAGAACGACACGAATGGAAGAGGCGCCAGGATTATTTCATTCTTCCAACGTACGAACTCTTTACAGCGAAGACGATGCAGCTGTCCAAAAAATAGGCCAACCCACTTCCACGGTTTTGGTATATTTTTTTTTATTGCGATAACAATCATATGGACACTCTGTACAGGTTCTTATTGTCGCCGTCATGTTCCGTATAAAGTCCAAATCGATAACTTTTCTACGTGCATCGTATGCTGTGCCCACGAGTAAAAGCTCGCGAGCGCTAGCGAGGAACACGGCTGAAGCATAGATGAAACAAGCAGACCATCTCCATCGCAGGCAGAGTGCATGCGATAACATCACTCCACGTGCGAGGCGTGCCGCCGGTTGCTCGTCAACAAGAAGGGAAGCCCTGTCTGCCTTTCAGTGGACGAAGGAGCATGACGGCACGCCGGAGTAGGGAGGGGGGGTGCGCGGCTCGATCCGCACCTGTGAACTTGGACTATAAGGGCGCGGTCGCGAGCGCTATCTCGGCAGGCATCAGCAAAGGCGTCTTGTAAACCCTTCTACGCGCTATCATCTCACCACTTTGTGCTATAACCACTGATAGGGCAAACTGCATGAAAACCGCTTCTTTCCCGGAAGCGGCCGTATTCCCATACACCAGCTTTTTGCAGTTTCGCGAGATCAGACGAAAAAAGAGTTAGCTGCTAGCCTCATAATTCGTTATAGCTTTAGGACAGGTTGCTATCGCATTCACTGCTTCACGAAAACGACTTTTGTTTTTTTCAAAATTCAGCCCCCCCCCCCCCCCCCTCCCCGCGCCGCGCCGCCGCCGGTCCGATGAACCCCGCGCCGTTGACGCGCCGCCGCCGGAGGTGGAAACACCGGCGCGCCGCCGCCGGCAATTTTGGGTCCGGCGCACAGGTCTAGTTGGAATCGATGTGACGCGTAGCAGCCAGCAAGGAGCAAATCATGCCTTACATAACATGAATGTCATTTACATGTTAGGACCTGCCATTTGTGTTCATCATACAGTCACATCGCGCCATACAAATTTTGGTGTATATCAAGCTAGCGAACTGGACGCAAGCGCACCATGAGCGTGGCATGTAAATGGCATTGTAGATGACATGCATGCCAAGATTTTCCTGTTACCACCTGCCACTTATGTTCGATATATCGTCACATCCCGCAATACCAATTTTGGCGTATATCAACCTTGCGAACTGGACGCAAGCGCACCATGAGCATGGCATGTAAATGGCATTGTAGATGACATGCATGCCAAGATTTTCATGTTACCACCTGTCACTTATGTTCGCTTAATTTTTTACCTCGAATCGCAGCGAGACGCGAGACCAATCTGCCTCCATTTCGCATGCGTTCGTATTCTCGCGCTCTGCGCATCGTGCAGACGCCATCCGCGTTCCAGTGTTTAAATTGACGGACACTTTGTCAATTCCAAAGTGTGTTCCTCGAATGCCTGTGCCCACTGAGACGTGGTCGGTCAGAATGGAACGTGATGCACGCGTCTCCCTTCGTGCATGATTACAGACGCTGGGCACAGCGACAATACGCAAGCAAAGCGCGAGTGCTGTAGAGTCCAACGCGACCGGCGTCCGTTTGCGCGCCCCGGCGCCCACCTGGCACTGTTCCAGGGGACGGCTGGAGGGACGGATGGACGGGCGGACGTGAGCATGAGACATTAAAGCCTTTCACCCGAAAATTTGGTGTATATCAAGCTGGCGTTATATAAAGAGTGTAATGAGCGTGGCATGCCAGTAATGTTGCACATGACATGTCATGATTTGCATATTACCACTAGTCATTTATCCTCGTCATACAATCATGTCGCTGAATACCAAATTTTCTGTATATAAAGCTAAGGAAACGGCCACGGGAGTACCATGAGTGTGGCATGCAAGTCATGTTGCACATGACATGTCATGGTTTCCATATTACCACTTGTCATTTATGTTAGTCGTACAGTCACGTCCTTCAATACGAAGTTTGTTGTATATCAAGCTAGCGAAACGGACACGAGAGTGTCATGAGCGTGGCATGCAAGTGATGTTGCACATGACATGTCATGATTTCCATATTACCACTTGGCATTTATGTCCTTCATACAGCCACGTCACGCAATACCAAATTTGGCGTATATCAAGCTAGCGAAACGGCCGTCATCGCGCCATGAGCGTGGCATGTAAATCATGTTGTATATGACATGCAGGTCATGATTTTCATATTACCATCTGTCATTTATGCTTGTCATACAGAAATGTCTCATCGTACGAATTTTTGGATATATCAAGTTAAGAAAACGGCCTCGGGAGCACTATGGCCATGGCGGGTAAATCATATTTTTCATGACAAGCTACTCATGATTTTCATGATATGACCAGTCAGTCCTGTTTGTCATACAGTTATGTTATTCCATACCAATTTTGGTATAAATCCCATTAACGATACGGCCAGGAGAGCACAAAGTCGTAGGCGGCTAGATAGATAGATAGATAGATAGATAGATAGATAGATAGATAGATAGATAGATAGATAGATAGATAGATAGATAGATAGATAGATAGATAGATAGATAGATAGATGGATAGATAGATAGATAGATAGATAGATAGACAGACAGACAGACAGACAGACAGACAGACAGACAGACAGATAGATAGATAGATAGATAGATAGATAGATAGATAGATAGATAGATAGATAGATAGATAGATAGATAGATAGATAGATAGATAGATAGATAGATAGATAGATAGATAGATAGATAGATACGCTCAATGTCGCCGAAGTTCGCTATACTCGTGGACAACTTTTCTTGGCAATGAAGGGAAAGCTACAGGGGTGGAGCTTCTGCACATGTACTACTACGCGAAGTAGTCCGGTATGTCATGCGTTCCGTACCACTGTGGAAACTGATGGCTGTGCTCGGCCAGCGTTTCATATCGACGCAGACGCCGCTTGGCGTTCGAGGTACACATAAAAGGCGCGGCTTTCTCACGCGTTCAAAAACGCGAAGTGACAACGAATAAATTAAAATATACACGAATATCTTACTGGTGTGAGCTGCGTCCTGTGTCAAAGAGTTACATGCCAAAACAAAGGCAGTATTTTTCATATTTCACATAGAAAATAAGGACAAAATTGTAGGACTACATTCATTGGCGTTAGGATACGCACGATTTCGCTCTGTAGCCTTCACTGCATTGCCAAAAAAAGTTGTCCGCGAGTACAAGAATTGCTTCGCATTTAAAAATTGAAGGACACTTTGTACATTCCAAAGTGTGTTCGGCGAAAACGTGTGGCCATTCCACTGACTATGCCATGTCTTTTAAATGCGAAGCAATTCTTAACGAACTTCAGCGACGTTGAGCGTATATCAATTTATACGACGTTGAGCGTATGTCAATGGGATTCATACCAAAATTGATATGGCATAACATGACTGTATGAGAAACATGAATGACTGGTCATATCATGAAAATTGTGACTAACTTGTCATGAAAAGTATGATTTACACGCCATGGCCATAGTGCTCCTGAGGCCGTTTTCTTGACTCGATATATCCAAAATTGGTACGATGAGACATTTCTGCATGACCAATATAAATGACAGCTGGTAATATGAAAATCATGACCAGCATGTCATGTACAACACGATTTACATGCCATGCTCATGGCGCGCTGACGGCCGTTTCAATAGCTTGATATGTCATGACATGTCATGTGCAACATGACTTGAATGCCACGCTCATGGCACTCCCGTGGCCGCTTCGTTAGCTTCATATACACCAAATTTGGTAAAAAGCGACGTGATTGTATGACGAGCATAAATGACAAGTGGTAATATGGAAATCATGACATGTCGTGTGCAACATGACTTGCATGCCACGATCATGAGACTCTCGTGGCCGTTTCGCTAGCTAGATATACACCAAATTTTTAAGGCGAAAGCCTTTAATGTCTCATGACCACGTCGATCCGTTCCTCCGTCCGTCCCTGCAGCCGTGCCCTGGCACGGTGCCAGGTTGGCGCCGGGGCGCGCAAACGGACGCCGGTCGCTTTGGACTCTACAGCGGTCGCGCTTTGCTTGCGTAGCGTCGCTGTACCCAGTGTCTCTAATCATGCAAGGAGGGAGACGCGCCCATCACGTTCCATTCTGGCCGACCCCGTCATAGTGGGCACAGGCATTCGGGGAACACACTTTGGAATTGACAAAGTGTCCATCAATTCAAACGCTGGAACGCGGATGGCGTCTGCGCGATGCGCAAAGCGCGAGAATACGAACGCGTGCGAAACGGAGGCAGATTGGTCTCGCGTCTCACTGCGATTCGAGGTAAAAAATTAAGCGAAAATAAGTGGTAGGTGGCAACATGAAAATCTTGCATGCATGTCATCTACAATGCCATTTACATGCCAGGCTCATGGTGCGCTTGCGTCCAGTTCTCTAGCTTGACATACACCAAAACTGGTATTGCGGGATGTGACGATATGGCGAACATCAGTGGCAGGTGGTAACATGAAAATCTTGCCATGCATGTCATCCCATTTACATGCCACACTCATGGTGCGCTTGCGTCCAGTTCGCTAGCTTCATATACACCAAAATTTGTATTGCGTAACGAGTGCGTAACGAGTGGGTTGTTCAGTGCTCCAACCCATTACAAAAGCGTCAGGCATAATTCTTCATCGTCGTCAGCCACAGCATCAACAAAGTGCACATAATGCGTTGCAAGAGTGTAGCGGGTACCGCGCTCTTGTAAAGAATGACGATTAATGGCATAGTAGACGCTTCTCCACTACACAAAAAATTATGATGATTTATGGCTTAGTGGGTACCATGCAAGTCTGCTTGTAGTGGTTGTCCCAAGAGTGTTTAAAAGAGGTTCTAGAAAGGCCGCCCTGCCAGCTTTCGCTGTGGCTATGCTGAGCGTTCCGCGCAGGCCTGGCGTTTTCTGCCACGTTGTGTCCGCTAACTTCTTAATCTCATCTGCCCACCTAACTTTCTGTCTACTTCTCACACGTTTTCCTTTTCTTGGAATCCAGTCAGTTACCGTTCATGACCAGCGGGTTATCCTGCCTACGCACTACGTGCCCTGCACATGTTCGTTTCTTCTTCTTGATTTCTACTATGATGTCCTTAACACCCGTTTGTTCCCTGACCCACTCTGCTCTCTTTTTGTCTCTTAATGTTACACCTATCATTTTCCTTTCCATTGCTCACTGCGTCGTCCACAATTTATAAATAAATAAATAAGTTAAACCCTCTTTGTAAAACGCCAGGTTTCTGCTCCGTACGTAAGTAGCGGTAAGATGCAGCTGTTATATACCTTCCTCTATAGTATGATAGGGGTAAACTACCATTCATGATATCAGAATGCTTGCCTAATATGCTCCACCCCATCCTTATTTTTCTAGTTATTTCATTCTCATGGTTCGGCTCCGTGGTTACTACCTGTCCTAAGTAGACGTATTCCTTTGCAACTTCCAGTGTCTCGCTACCTATCGCAAAGCGCCATTCTATCCCGGGACTGTTGCACGCTAATTTTATGCATATTAATTTTCAGACCTAGTCTTCTCTTTTCCTTGTCCAATTCAGTAATCATGCATTGTAATTCGTCCCTGAGTTACTCATCACTGCAATGTCCCCAGCGAATCGCAAGTTACTGGTACTCTCCGCTCACTCTTTTCCCTAACTCTTCCTAGTCTAGAGCCCTGGAAACCTCCTGTAAGCACGCGGTGAACAGCAATGGGGAGATCGTGTCTGCCTGCCTTACACCATTCTTATTGCAATTCTGTCGCTTTCTTTATGGAGGACTATGGTGGCTGCAGATCCGCTGTAGATATTTTCCAGTATGTTTATGTATGGTTTTAACACCCCGTGTGTGTTCTCACTAACTGTTAACTCTCTTTCTTTCTCTAGTTCTTGCTTCTCTGCCGTGTCTATTATTCCCCCACCCCACGTGAAGGGTAGCCAATCAAGCCAAGCTTGGTTAACCTCCCTGCCTTTCTCCTTCGTTTCTCTCTCTCTCACTCTATCGTAAGTAGTTCCCAGACAAATTTGATGTCGTTCGAATGCCAAAAGAGAGGAGTATTCAAGGTGCAACTTGGATTCATTTCCAAACTTCTTGTACTTATTATTTCACATACTTAGAAAGCAAACTCAACCCCCTTTAGCAAAACACCAGCTCAACAAGGTGTACAAGGCGTCAGGCAACAATGAGAGGAAGCACAAGCCCGAGTGCACAACTCGCCAGTGGTGTGAAATTAGTCCTGTCTTATTTGCAGGTAAGGACAAAGGGCAACGTTGGTACTGTGTAGACTTGCTCTTATTAGTATGAATAACGCAAATTCAAAAGCAACAGTGGGACCTTCGGTGGCTGTGCTTTACGCAATAAAATAACGTATTTGGCGCATACACAGAAAGCACCGATAGCACGAATACAGTAATTAGCCCAACTCAATATTTCTCTTTAAGTACGGTCCCCTTAAAAGTACGTTTGCGAAAAAAAATGCCCCCACCTCCCCGAAGGGAATCGTGAGGAAATGCGAATGCATTTCGCGCGCGCTTCACTCCATTTATATATGGTTGTTGTGGTTCGAAGAAGGAAAAGGCGCCTAATTTCTGCAGCCCGGTCGGGAGCACGGCGCAGCGCGTTTTTTTTTTTTTGCTTTTTGTTCTGTTTTTTCTTTTTTTATTTATTTTTTTATTCTTTTTGTTCTTTTTTCCTTTTTTTTCTTTTTTTTTAATTTTTTTTAATTTTTTTTTCATATATAGCTCCGCCGAGCTCCCGCGATGCGAGCGCCCTCACACACTTGAAATGCATTCGCATTTAAAACTGGAGATGCGTAAAGCACGCAGCGATGGAGCGGTGTTTCCTACTGGAACATGCCAATCGCTGTTAATGGGCAATGAGAGACAGAAGACTCCGACTGGACACAGAGACCCGCAGTCGGCTTTTAGTTAACGCGCACGCTGCGAATTTTTATTGTTCAACAACGCACAGGAGAAATCTCCCACCGGCACCACTTTGGAGGTCAAGATCCATTGCCATATATACGGGATGGACAGTGAACGGTTGTGCAGCGCGAGCAGTCGGTTTTTTCAACCAAGAAACTCGCTAGCAGACGCTGCCTGCGTCGGCGTCGCGAGGCGAGAGAGGGGGGTAGCGTAGGAGAGGAGAGAGAGGGGGGGGGACGCGCATGCGCAGTGGGGGGTGTGGACGCTGTGGGCAGGGATGCCTAGAGGAGGGAGGGGGGGAGCGTATTAGAGGAGAGAGATGGGGACGCGCATGCGCAGTGGGAGCGCGGGGAGGGATGCCTAGAAGAGAGAGGGGGGGAGCGTAGGGAGGGGAGAGAGGAGGGGAGGCGCATGCGCAGTGAGGGTGTGGTTGCCGCGGGGAGGGATGCCTAGAGGAGAGAGAGAGGGAGAGAGGAGGTTTTTTATTTATATTTTTTTAAAGGGCTTGCGCATGCGCAGTATGGGTGGTCACGCCGCCCACCACCACCACCGGATTAAGCTTCGCCATAAGATGCTTCACATCTAACACCTGCCGGCGCTTACCTCCTCAACCTATCCTCCTCCTCCGCGGACAACGCTGGACAACGCCGGACAACGCCGGACAACGCCGGACAACGCCGGATGCCTGACATAGCCCGACTATGAAATGCATTCGCATTTAAAAAGCCGCAAACCACCAATGCAGTCACCGTGGAGATAGGGGGTAGGGAGAACGCGAGTTCAGACCTTAAACTTGATCAGCTTGCGGCGGGAGTCTCCGGTAAAAAGATTTTCACGGGCGCGAGCGAACATGTGGCTTATGCTCGTAGGCGGGAGTGCCTTTCGTCGACGACGATGCAAGAGCGAGTTCAAAGAGTGACGGATTGGTTGGACGGGGTGAAGGGAGGCCCCTTCGGTGTCCCAATATAGCACCGCGGTGCCGACGACGAGTGTTGAACCCCCCGCGGGGGCACATGTCGTCGCCCACGCCTGACGTCCAGAACAGTGACGCGTCTTGTGCTTTTGGCACTGGGAAACAGGCAGTAACCTTGAGGTCGGCGCCTGTAGACACCCCACCCCCATGAACGCGCGTCTGCCGGCGCGTCCGACGAAGGCTGCAGATCCATCCCGATTCTAAGGAATAAAAAGAAAAAAAGGAAAGGAGGCTTCCAGTGTAAAGAGCGACGTTTAATTAGCGGCGCCGCAACGTTGTGAAACGCGAGTGTGTTCAGATCAGATCAGATAACTTTATTAGGCGCCCTGCGAATTGGTGGGATGGGCCTGGATCCCGCCTAGGCTTCGGCCAAGGGTTGCTGGCCTTCGCGAGTGTGTTGCTACATTTTTTTTTAAACTTCAAATCGTGTCAGGCTGTGAAATGTAATAGCCGATGAGCGTTGCTCTTTCCGAGTTGGAAGAGTTATGACGACTGTACGGTACGGCATATTCGCTCCAATAAGATGAAACTGCATTGGGATTTGGTGCTTTCGATAGTTCTTGAAATCACGCCTGGAGAATGCTGACGCATGAGAAGTGCCTCATAATTAACCATTTATTGTTTCACTTCAACGGGCGGGGACACGTATCACTTCCTCTAACGCGGGTCTAAATGATTCATACTCAGGTATCCTGAGCATGCATACAGTTGCGCATAATAGCCTTGACATTGCGACGATGCAGCCTTTTTCTGGTATTTGACGTGTGCTAAAATAAATTTCATTTCATTTATTTAGGCCACTTGAAATGCCCATGGATTATTTAGGAAACTTTTATATATGCGAGGATTGGCAGTACTAGCGACGCAGAGGAACGTCCCTTTTAACAAAACAAATATCCCGGAAACTTTACAATGAAACAAAAGCAACGCATCGATTCGTTCATCTGTATCGCTACCAATGCTTCACATGAACGGATATGCTGTAAGGGCAGTAAATTTGAAACTGCGGACAAAGCTGCGAGACGGTGGGTCGGTGCTGTGTGCTAACAGTTCCGATCACATATAGGAAGAGAAATAAACCGCGATCCTCTGTCAATCCGGAATGGGCGTGGCTTAGTGAAGAATATTTTTTCGTATTTTCGTTTTTGCGGAAAATAAAGAAAAAGCTAATGATGTACGCACAGTTTATTTTATTTCATCATCATCATCAGCCTGACTACGCCCCCCTGCAGGGCAAAGGCCTCTCCCATGTTCCACCAAACAACCCGGTCCTGTGCTTTCTGCTGCCACGTTATATGTAGTGTCCCTACGACTCGATTGCTCAAGTCGTGAAACACCGAAGAGTGAAACAAAGCCGGTGATTAAAACAAAACAAACTTATTTAGTGACACCAAGAAAAGGAAAACGTCCACGCAGCTCAAAAGGTTCGCTGGCGACTGATGTCCTTCAGAGTCCGCTGGTCTCTCCTCCTTGCACCACAAACACATACACACACAAAAACCACCACTGACACTGCTGCACGTGTCTCCCGTTTTATGGCCCACTTCGGAGGGGAGAACAGTAGCCGTTTGAGCCAAGCGCGCGTTCAGTTCTCCAAGGCCACGGACCCGGGGGCCGTATGCTAGACGTGTGGCTCTTCCCCTGCCCTCGAAACGCCCAAAAGCTGTCCGCTTGTTAATCTCATCTGCCCACCTAATTTTCTGTCTCCCCCTCACGCGTTTGCCTTCTCTTGGTATCCAGTCAGTTACCCTTAAAGACAGCGGCTATCCTGCCGACTCATTATTTTATTTACTCCTTCACTATTATGGCTCGCTAGAATATGCGCAAGGTCACATTCTGCGACCTTAGCTTTCTTACGATGAACTGTCGAGCGTCTCGTAATATCGGATATTTCATTCATTCATAAAGAAAGCATCATAAGTTTAGTATTCTACCGTTTTGTTTCAAAAACTGAACACGATCAAGTAACTGTAAAAAGATAACAACAATATCTGGGGTTTTGATTTCCAAAACAACCTCAAGATTATGAGGCCCGCCGTAGCGGAGAGCTCCGGTGATTTCGACCCTCTGGTGCTGTTCAACGCGTACTGACATCGCACACAGTAAACCAGTTTATTCACTTAAGGGGGGTTTTGCCGTGTCCATAACTAACACCCTTACACCCTAGGATTAGGGTGTTTTCACGTATCAAAACACCCATACCAATGGGTGTCCACTGGCCAAGCACCCTTGTTATGGGGTGTTTCCAATGGCCTAAACACCCTTATCACCGAGAAGAACGTGGAAAATAAAACGTACCAGTTAGGCAACATGAATTTACAGATCTCATGAGCATAGAAGGCGGACGCATGCTCCGAACCGTACACACAGCAGAGCGTATCGTAAGATACCCTATGGACGGAGCACTGTCGCTACGCAGCCTTAAAGCTACCATCTGGTATATTAGATGCGAAGCGGGGCTATCTCCGTCCCTCCCGCGTCCGCCCACTTTCATGAAATAGGGAAGCAACCATTATGCGAACCAGAACACTGTAGTAATATGAAGGCCGTCAACCACTACCATAGTCATCAGAGTCATGGCCGAGAACACAGCGAGGCTGCTTAGTAATGGCTAGGGCAGGTTGTGTCTGTCGCCCAGGTTGACCCCATTCCTTGATCTTGCTTGCATGTGTTTGGAGGGGGCTTAGTCCGTCCCTCCTTCCTGCGTCCCACACCACCACAGCGCATGCGCGTCCCCTCCCCCCTCTCTCTCTCCTCTCACCCCCTTTCTCTCCTCTAGGAATCCTCTACTCTACGGAGCGGCCCCCCGCGTCCCACACCCCCCACAGCGCATGCGCGTCCCCTCCCCCCCTATCCTCTCCTACGCTCACCCCCTTTCTCCACTCTAGGATCATCTACTCTACGGAGCGGCGCCCCGCGTCCCACAGCACATGCGCGTCCTCTCCCCCTCTCTCCTCTAGGAATCCTCTACTCTACGGAGCGGCTCCGGCATCCCACATCCCCACAGCGCATGCGCGTTCTCTCCCCCCTCTCTCCTCTAGGAATGCTCTACTCTACGGAGCAGCTCCCCGCGTCCCACACCCCACAGCGCATGCACGTCCCCTCCCCCTCTCTCTCCTCTCCTACGGTCCCCCCCCGTCCTCTCCTCTAGGAATCCTCTACGAAGCGGCGC
>JALIZH010003598.1:0-63584 GCA_030522465.1 Rhipicephalus appendiculatus
TACACGTCGTTCTTATTGCGCCAGCGCACCTTCGTACGACATAGATGTGAGACAATCGACCCGTCTCCAATCTAAAATATATATGCTACATCTAGGGCTCCCAACTCTATGCGGTGGAAAATTTGAAAGTTTGCAAATCCAGACCGAGGGGTTTGCCGGATTCTGCGGCAACATTGAACATACATCAGGTAGATGTAACAGTTTATTTGTCAAACACATTCAGCCTCCAGATTTGCTTGAATTAATTTCAAAGTGAGGGGAGCTGTTGTGGCTGAGCATCTGGTGAGACTTTGTATTTTCTTCGCCAAGACAAAAAACGCTTGAGGGACAAAATATCACCGCCTGAATGACCTTCCTGCGTCGAGAGAGTCGATCTGAATTAAGAGTTATTTAAGGGGAATGGAAGAAAGTTTTAACTGCAGTCACGCGTACCACCCTGGCCCAGAAAGCCAGGACATCAAAATCTACACCCGACTTTTCTGGTGTCCGCCACGGTGGATCAGTGGCTAAGGTGCTCGGCTGCTGACCCGTAGGTCGCGGGTTCGATCCCGGCCGCGGCGGTCGCATTTCGGTGGAGGCGAGATGGTAGACGCCCGTGTGCTGTGCGATGTCAGTGCACGTCAAAGAACACCAGATGGTCGAAATTTCCGGAGCTCTGCACTACGGCGTCTCTCACAATCATATCGTTGTTTTGGGACGTAAAACCCCAGATATGATGACATGACTTTTCTGGTTTGGAAAAGCTAGGTTCCTGTCACTATTCCTGCAACTAAGTCCCTGTCACTATACTCGGGGACAACTTTCTGTGGCAATGAAGGGAAAGCTGGGCGGAGCTACTGCACATGTACTCCTCGGCCAAGTAGTCCGGTGCGGCTCGCGTTTCGAATGACGGCCGCGTTCGAATAACAACGTTCCATATAATTTGCTACGTCTGCTGAGACAGCGATTTGTGAGTGAAATTCGACACAAGCTCCTTCGGCGAGTCGTCGGAATAGCTGGAGGGCGACGAGCGCTCACCTAGAGACGAAGACGCCATTTTGACTATTAGGTGCACGTAAAACGTGCGACGTTTTCAGACGCGCAAAAACGCGAAATGACACTGCATAAAGTAAAACAAATACGAATATCTCCTTGGTGCGAGCAGCGTCTCTTCATAAACAGCATCCCGTAGAAAATAAAGTAATGTTGTTTTTTATGATTTTCACGCGGAAAACACGGACGCATTTGTGGGATTATATTCTTCAGCGGTGGCACACGCCCACTTTGGCTCTGTAGCCTTCCCTTCATTGCCACAGAAAGTTGTCCCCGAGTATAGCGGCGTTCAAGAGGGTCGCTATTTTTCACACCGAAAAAAAAAATAAATAAATAAAGTGCGCGGCGGGACGCAGGTTTGCAGTTGAGTTTTGCTCGATCAAAGTTTCACATGTGAATCGAGCACGGAGGTTTTCGTGATCCGAAAAAGCGGAACACCGTGGATTCAAAGCCAGCGGGGCCTAAGCAGCGCAGTTCGTGAAGATGGCTGGCTCGACGATGACTTAGAGAGCCCTATCTTTCCGCGGTCAGGTATTATTCGATTCGAACTCGAATATTCGTACACGCCTAGTTTTTATACATTTCCAGGAAGGCAAGTTAATTATGTAATTTGTCGCGGAGGAGCGCGGGAATAGATTCCAGTGCAGAAATTCCGGTGGGGGGTCGCTAGAAGCGGTGATCCAAAAGCTGCGTGGATGGCACACTTCAACTGTAAAGTTCTGGAAAGGTACCTTTGGTTTAGATGTTTGACCTCTAGAACTAAATTTTCTTGGATGTTTTGGTGTACTTTTTATCAGTTAGATTCTTTGGGAATGTACCTACAAACTTCGTTTCTTTTCCTTTTTCTTTCTTTTTTATTTATTTATTTTTAAAGTAGATATCGATATAAGGACGTTTCTAATGACAGAGAGCGAGCAAGTTCTTTAATGAACAATAGAGAATTCTGCCGGCGTATTTGATGGCGTTTGTCTAATGATGAAATCGTGCCTTATAGATGCGTATGCCTTCAAGCCAAATGACTGCTCGCCTTTAGCAAGAAAAAAAAAGACACAAGTGGACCAGTGAACAAAAAAAAATCCACGCGTGGTAGCGCGAGCGCGATCAGTATTGCGCAGACTGCTGGATCGGCTGGCGTCGGAAAGCATGACAATACCATCGCGAAAATACATATCACGCACTCCAGCAGTCAGCACCGGCCCACCTTTAATTATTCTTTTCATAGATTCAGTCCAGCGTCGATTGCATCATCTCCAAGACCTGCCCACTTCACACACGATGAAACAGTGCTTAAAACTTTTGCTCACATGAACACGGAAAAACACAATTAGGAGAGAAAAGGAACTGGACGAGCGAATGTCTCGTAGTAGTGACAGCAAGCTCACGCGACCGCTGTAGAGAAGATTAAAAAAAAATCGCACACATCTCCCCGAAAGGGAACCCTGAGTAGCAATGCGAAGCAGCCAATGTCTTTTATTCATCATCGCATATGACTTTAAGCTCCGGAGACCGTTTTCCCTTGAGTATAACGGCCTTGTGGTCTGTAAACGGTCTTGTGGTCAGCTTGTTGTCGGCCGTTTTGCCTTTCGCGGGCGAGAGTGCGTTCACGATCGTTTTCATCCATGGCAGAAAGAGAATGTGGGGTCCGGAAAGCGCTTATTCTTCATCGCCATCAGCGTCATCGTCATGGCGTACAATGGTTACCTTGGATGTGCTGTGCCGTGATGGCAGCGTCATCGTCATCTGGCTACGGCGCACAAAGATGGGGGGGACAGGCCTCCAGTGGCGTAGCCAAGGGGGTTCAAACCCCCCCCCCCCGAAATTTTTCAGTTTTGCTTGCGTATATATGCACGCACACATAC
The DNA here is from genome assembly GCA_030522465.1 of Rhipicephalus appendiculatus. NCBI lineage: Eukaryota > Metazoa > Arthropoda > Arachnida > Ixodida > Ixodidae > Rhipicephalus > Rhipicephalus appendiculatus. The sequence goes on from JALIZH010003598.1 coordinate 2,892, forward strand.
AAACGCACGCACGAACATATATAAAGTATGGTTGAACCCCCCCCCCCCCCCCGAAAAAAATTTCTGGCTACGCTACTGCAGGCCTCGCAAAGCTGCTTCGCATCTAAAAGAGCTAGGGGCGAGGCATGTAGGGAAGTGTGTTTCAGCTCCACTAACGTCGTCGGCTGTTGGTTGGGCTAACTGTAGTCTTCGTCATTTTTAGTAGACCGGTGGCGATTAGTGCGATTTACTCAATTTTTGTGGCGCATACACGTTTTTACGATGGACAGTGACTACATGACACACCGTGACGACAGGAGACGCCGACAAACCTCGCCCCCTAAGCTGCTTCCGCACCTAAAATAAGAACGTTAATAGGAAAATGAAGAAGATGGTGATGCAAAAATGAAGAAAGAAGAGGAAGAGGTGTAGTAACACACCACTGTCGGATGCATACATAGTGTGAGCTTCACAGACGAAAGTCTAGTCCAGTGGTTGATAATTCCAGTGCAGCGTTGTGCAGCTTCATACCTACAGCTACTGTTTATGAGCGACCGTTCGGAAACAAAGAAAAAATATCATTGATTGCTGTCCGAGGAAGATTAAGTTGTTCGAATTTGCCTAGCAGCACACACTGGGAACCATGGGCGTAGCCAGGGGTGGGGGGGGGGGTTCAAACCCCCCCCACCCTCCCGAAATTTTTCAATTTTGCTTGCGTATATATACACGCACAAATACAAACGCACGCACGAACATACATAAAGTGTGGTTGAACCCCCCCCCCCCCCCCGAACAAAATTTTCTGGCTACGCTCCTGCTGGGAACTGAGGAAATATGGGCCCTATGTCAGTCAATGATCAAGCGTTTCAGTGTTGTGACCGCTGGCTCTCGCCCTTCCGATACACTTGGGATCGAGTCAGTGCATAATCCTATTTCATTTTAAGTGCGAAGCACTTTAGGGGGCCGGGCTGTCGTATTCTGCTGTATGCTGTCGTATGCTGTCGTCGTCGCTTGGCGTAACGCAGGCAGAACCACATATAGCATAGCCAGCTATAGCATATTGAGCGCTCGCTTGCGCCAAAGAGAAGTCTTCGTCCTCTTGTTCTTCGAGCGCCTTGGTGATGATATTAACGCAGGCAAAACCACATATAGAGTATAGCCAACCGTAGCATATTGAGCGCACCCTCGCGCCAAGAAGTCTTCTTCTACTTGTTCCTCGAGTGCGTTGAAGGTGATATTAAGTGCTGACATTACTATTGTGGAAACACGACAACACAAACCAAGTATAAAAATTGAAAGAGGAAGCAAACGAGAAATAGAAAGAGAGAGAAGGAAAGGAAAAAAAATAGGAAGAAAAAACCGAAATAAGTAGAAATAAAGAGAAAAAAACTGGGAAAGATAAAAAAGAAAGAAAGAGAGGAGGAATGAAAGAGAAAACCGAAGGGAAACGAAGAGGCTGCCCAGCTCCGCACTTTCTACAGGCAGGGCACCACTAGGGCGAAGCTGCCTTATTTTTTTTTTCATCACCCGCTGCGCGCTAACGTGCGTCTTGCCGGACAAGAATAAAGTTGTTCATCCATCCATCCATCACCTTCAGCGCTGCTCCATTATATTAGCACACCAGCTAAACAAGCTAACTACTGTTGCCGCGTTTACTCATCAGTCATCGAGAAATTGGCAGACGGAATAACAGGGCTGAGGTCGGCAATTAGATCGTTTTTTCGAGGAGCTAACCCTAAAGAGCAAATGTCGTTTCTATAGCAGCATTTCAGGTAGTGTCAGCATACGACGGTGTAGGAAAACACTAGGGAAACGCACGGTTGGCAAACAAACACAATGCAAGTGAGGCCAGGTTGTTAGCCCGTGATCTCGGGAAGGGGGTGGTCCGGAGATTCAGTGAGGATCTACTTAAAAAATTCGGCGATAATTCCTGCGCAGAAAACACGTTTCGACGACGAGAAGTCAAGCGCCGATACATTAAAATAGTCGCACACACCTTTTTATTTATTTATTTATTTATTTATTTATTTATTTATTTACTATTTATTTATTTGTAATGTCGCGCAGACGAGCAGGCCAAATCGCTTATTTGGTGCCTGCCACCATGCAGAATATATCTCAGGCACCTTCGAGGAAACGGCACACAGATAGCAATTATTTCTTCAATAAAAAAATTACCATTGACAAAGGACCTCATTTATTGCATTAAACCTTTTATTCTACCGAACGGAGAAGTGGCTGGCGGCAACGCTGGTCTGTGGATTAGTGTACGCATGTCCCAAGTGCGTGCGTCTATGGAGATGCCCAGGATGTGAGAGCTCTTGACTGACTTATGCGGCAAGTCAGATTTTAATGTAGCGCCGAGAGCCAACGCCGCGCATGCGTGATATGAAGACGTTCATGCTCGGGTTTGAGTTTCCGCTTTAGTATCACCAGTAGCCGTGACCTAGATGTTAAGAGGCGATGCAGAAACCGCGAAGTAGATGCAGATATGCTGAAGTAACCAAGCCCTAACGGAGTGAAAAGTGAAACAGTAGAAGCTTCGGCCCTGACACGGGAGACGCTTGCAACCGTCTACACAAGCGCCGGCGACTCACTCGCTGCATCTGAAGGCTGCTGAACATACAAGGATGTTATATGCGTTTACTTCGCTCTGCGGCGCGTGAACAGCTTGAGCAACGGCTTACAAACGGAGCCGGTGAACACGAAGAGCAAATAGGGATACGCCAAGGTCACCGCTATACCACGTGAGCAAAATATACGGGAGGATACCGCCGGCTTAATCTGTGCTTGAACGTTATTTTCACAGGAGCGGACACCCTTGAAGTCCGTACATTCTTCAAACATTGTCGTCTCTTGAGATAAGTCACGTCCTTGGTCCGTGAGCTGTAACTTGGCTAATGCATTCTGCTCAACGAAGGCAGTTTTAATCTCACCCAGGCACGCCGACTTCGATGAGATACTTTAATTTGAATATTGTGTTAGGTTCTTCGGTATATATCGTGCAACGTGCGTGCCACACTATTTTTCCTCATGCCCATGGAAAGTAGTATTCTAGGCGTGCAAGCTCTTTCAATGTTTATTAAATGGCTTACCTCTCAATTTTTCAAGATGATCACGAGCAGCTCAGGATATCATGTTCTGTTCTCTAGTGACGTCTGTAAGCAATGACTAATCAACCGAGTTGTACGTTCTGGCCAAATTTAGGTCAAAGAGCGCTCTCAGCTGCTTCAAAGCAGCTTGGTCTCGTTTGCAACGCGTCCGCCGTTATCTTTGCAAGCCCACATCGGACAAGATATAACAGTGCCAAGCACACTGTTTTATCTGTCGTGCTCGTGCACAAACAAAACAAGACTGCATCTCATTCTCGCCCTCATTTCTTCGAGATGCCAAAAACAAGTGTTAATAATACAATAACTGTTGGGGTTCTACGTCCCAAAACCACGATGTTATTATGAGGGACGCCGTAGTGGAGGGCTCCGGAAATGTCAACCACGTGGGGGTTCTTTAACGTGCACCTAAATCTAAGTACACGGGACCTCTCGCACTTCTACTCCATCGAAATGGGTCGCTGTGGCCGGGATTCAATCCCGCGACCTTCGGGTCAAAAAGTCGAGCACCGAACCACTAGACCACCGTGACGGGTAAGGAACACGTAGAAGGCCCTTATATCCCGAAACTTTAATAAACGCGTCATACGGATACCTTGTTATAGCTTTCCTCTCATACGCCGCAGCAAATAAAGGATAACAACAAACTCTGGGGCGGGTTTGCACATTTACATTTCGAGTGGTTATTGTGGTTGTTCGCATGTATTTATTCAGTTCGTTGACCTTATGGGGCTGCGGTGAATAAGCCGTATCAGAAATCTCTGGGTTTACGTTCCAAACCTCTTACGTTCCGCTTGGTTGCACAAACTTTGCTTGCGTGTCCTAGCCATACGAAGCGTATATTATGGGTACTAGCGTAAAACCAGGCTGCCTTGCCTCAACTGAGGCTGTGCCCGCCGGCTTTACATACAATAAACCAAGTTTTATCCTTCGTTTGTAAAAAGCCTAGATGAGCATACTAAACTAGCAAAAGTAGGACATACTTGTATTAGTTCGCAAATGTAATCTTAGATAAGGAATCACCAGCAGGACGGGGCCGCACTGCACAAATGGAGCATGGTTCCCTTCGGAACTGTCGTAAATGTAGCCCCTGCCTAACCGTCTACTCCGCCCTGTCGCTGGTGCTTACGTCCTACATAAGATGTGTCCCACAGCAAACGCTAACTTGGTCAACAAGAAGCTATCTTGCAGTTCGGCGAGTGAACCATGACGTACCCCTGCAAGTAGTGGCTTCGTAGTTATATCTTAACCCTATTAAACTAAACCCCTTCTATCACCTGCCCATAACCGTTCCTGTAAAGATTTCACGCCGTTTCGCATAAACACTCGATAAGTTCGGTGCGCTAGCAGCGGAACACACGCAACCGTTGCCGAAGAGCCCGCGCCTTGTCCCCGCATTAATAAAGAACACACACACAGCCTCTGGGCCGGCCGTCTTCATGCCTGAGTGACTTCGCCGGGGCTCTCCCCTCGTTTCGATCTGGGTCAGGAGCCGATTGCCACGCCGAGCTCTCTCTCTCCTTCTCTCATCTGCAGCGCATCTCTTTGCCTCCTCTTCCACCGCGTGTACGTACATCGACGGTGGCAAAATGCGCGACACGACCACCACCACCCCGCGGCGGCCCCACGTGGAAAAGGCGACCATTTGTAGGCTCCAGCCGAGCGCGTCTTTACATATATATATATTTTTTTGCTTTCGTGTCGCACACGCTGCACTTGTTTGCATGCATACGCTTTCGGTGCCAGCTAGGAAGCCGCGAGAGCGTGGACTCGTTCAGCGTCGTGGGGGGGCTTTTAAGTGCCATAGGAACGCCTTCGCACGTTTCGCGTATCTGCAGCCGCAGCGAAGCCCCCCAGCGGAGGGATTAACGTGCCGGATAAATCGTCGTGACGCCGTTAACACGCGGGATATCTTAACCGTCATGCCTCCGAGTCGCAGGTTCAACTGCTTCTCTTATTATTAAGCGACGTGTTTCATTAATTTTGTCCCATTTATTCTAAGGGAGATAGAGAGGGATAACTCTGTAGAAAAGCAGAGAATTTTGCCGGCGTGTACAAATCGCTGACTCGCTATTCTGCGTGGGGAAGGGGATAAGGCATGGAAAGGCAGCTAGAGAGAGAGAAAAAAAGTAACATAAGAATGTTAAAATTCGATAAAAAAATTAATAAAAATGCGACTGAGTTTTCTGGCTCTCGGACGGGGATGTGCGCTGGTAAAATATTGAATTGTGTGCATGCAAGGCACAACTAAAGTTTGTGGCAACATAGACGCAGCCTGCTGTGTTCTGTTCTAACTAGCTTGCTGTGGAGAGGTTGAGGTTGATAGCCCCTCGGCTACCCCAGTTCTATAAGCGCTGCACGGAAGAAAAAAAATCACTCTTTCACTGCAACGGCGAATCAATGTATGCGATAGCAACAAACTGAAATGTAACGCGAAGAACGGCAAGCAGTTCCAAACTTCCAGTGCGCTGCTCACGAGCAAACGACGCATGAAAAGAACGCACACAAGACGAGCGCGAACTAACAACTGTCACAGCTCGACACTTAAAGCGCGCTGCTCAAACACAAAGAAGGACGCACGAAACGAACGTACAGGTATACGCAGGACGAGCGCAAACTAACAACTGTCACAGTTGTTATTTCTTTATGTTTGATCAGCGCGCTCCTTTCGCAAACGCTGCCGCTGCAGCGAACGAAGTGACCCTTCGCGCTCTTTGTAACTTCAACTTTGCGGTGAAAGCAGAAGACGTACAAACCGTCCCCCACCACGAGATAAGCGCGCGCTGACGTGCGACCATGCCTTGTATATAGGCCATAGTAAAGCTGATAGAGGTGGCAGGCGTGCGCATCGCGATGAGCGCCATCACGCCGGTGATCAAGAGAACACGCTGAAGCGCTTCCGAGCTCTGCGTACCGTCAAGCGGTAAATGTTATATATAAATAGCTCGCCGTTACTTTGCTCAAGTATGTACTCTCCGTGGCCGAGTCGTCTAACGCCGTGCGTTGCGGAGCGAAGGGCCGCACGTTCGAGTCCATGCTTCGGAAAATGTTTTTCTAAATTATTTTTCTTTGCGGCTTTTATATATACATATATAAATATACGCATACATATTCATACGGGACATGACGCCAACGGCGCCAGCAGAAACCAGCCGATAGTTTCCATATAATTGCTATCGCAATAAATAAAAAAAAGAACCTGTGAAAGTGGTTACACAAAAGCCAAAATGAAAAAGTAAAGAAAAGAACGAATCGCACACCGAACCAAATAAAAAAGATAACACGGCAATGGATAGTTCGCTTGCCTGAACTCATTGTAACAATCAAAAAAGGCTGCTCTTGCTCCGGGAGATGTGTTAATTGTTTCTGGAGTGCGCAATCATTCACGAGGGAATGTCATAATCTCTTGCTCCTCTTTATCTACGGCATCTTTACTTTGTTTCGTTTTCTTTTTGATAACCCTGAATACGATAACAAAGCAGAGCGGCAGTGTATTTCAACTCGCGCCTTTGTTCTTGTCTTCCACTCTACCCACTGGGAATGGTATTTATTCAGTACATGCAGTCTGTATGTGTCTCCTGCGACATCCACCATTTCACCGGTTGCTCACGGTATGCCCCGAATACAATGTGTCGCAGAATCTGCGTTTACAACATAGAAAAGTATAAGCAGTGACAGCGCTTGACCGCAATATGTGTTAATTGGTGTATACGGAGCAATCCATCCATTAGTGAGAAGCAGTGCATTTAATTGTGTCCAAAAATAAGAACCGGAGGATCTTGAGGAAGTAGGAAATGAGATGGGCGTCCTCGTTTAGCGGTCCTCTGAACTGTCCCGGAGTGCAGGATAGAATTGGGGTGGGGGGTGAATAGAAAAACAATATGAGAGGTGTGCGGGAGTGATCAACGCAGCGAGTCTTCACGACGTCACAAGCTTTGTTTATCTGAAGCATGAAATCGACGAGATCGAGTTGAGCTGACCCAGCCCGACATGACAGCGTTTGCTTGCATTTTTTGATTGATTGCGAGTCAATGCACACACTGCAAGCCCGTTGACTGAAATCCCTTCGACGTATTATTTGCAGGTCCGCGACAAGCCGGTTTAACACGACTTTATCAGGTTCACGTAAATGCACGGATGGACATGTTCTTCCTTTCTGGCATTTTGGCATATCTTCTCTAGAGTATCTCTTTATGATACTAGCTCGAAAGCTTCCTCGGGTCGCCCGACTTTTATACTATATTCCGTAGCGGACACGTGGTTGAAGTTGATCTTTATCATCGCTGTTGTTTTATCGTTATCCTCATAATCATAGTCATCGCATCAATCATAATTACTGCAACAGCTGCTGGCACTGTCACGGCACCTGTCATAGCTTGCGTTATCGCTAAATAATAAAAAAAAGAGATAAAAAATAAAAAAAGGAGAAATGCAGCAAAAGCAGCTTTTCTTTCCAATTCACTGACAAAGAAATCGGTCCCACAGAAGAACATGTACTACCTGTATTATCGCTACCGCTGCATTCTTTTTGTTGACGTATTTGATATGTAATCTATTTTGTATAATTCTGTTAATTATTCAAGTTTCGCTCTTTTATTTTTTGTATCAAGTGTTGTTTCCCATTTTTGATATGTAACATGCCCCTCCCCCTCTGTAATGTGCAAACCCTGAGGGTAAAATAAATAAATAAACAATAAATAAATAAATAATGCAGCCGCCACAATCTGGGGGGCGCCGTATTCTACTGCAGTGTTGAGTTATTGTATGGTTAAAGCAGCCATATACTCTGCTGCAGTGTGCAGTGATGGCGTTGCGTTCTGCACGTCCCAGACGTGCATGCACGCATGCCCAGCCGTTCCATCCCGCCGTTGCATACAGGCGAGTGTGCCTGACGGCTTTGATCGCGGCGGCGCATACCAACAGCTGCCGAGGACCGTAAATTTGCCCTGGAGCGGCGTGCGTCTCCTCCTTTTGGAGAAGAAGAACATCGCCCACAGCTCTGTCTCGGTGTTCTTTCCTCGGGCTGGTTAGAAGCGTTCTTTTTTTACTGCTCCCCGAGAGGCGCTCGCAAGAAGCGGCCACCTGTGCCTCGCCAGCGCGCTGCTGCTGCCAGAGAACGAGCAAGCCAGATATACGAGCGAACGCAGACGGAGATGACTCCGAACCTGCACTCGGTGTGATGCAGGCAGTGTATCAAAATGAACTTTGTCTGCATACGTGTCTAAATGCAAGAGAGAAAGAATAAACTTAATTTCAACGACCTCGTGCTCCGCGTTCCCAGAAGCACGATGGACACCACAGAGTCTTATATTCTCTTCAAAAGTTTTGCGCAGTCGACGATCAAACTCCTCTCAGGCAGCAGGCTGCGTGAAGTGTACGAGTTGAAGTTACGTTTGGTTAGCCGAACCCTGCAGCTCGAGTTTTGGTTTGATTTACATTTTCTAGAACGGTGGGAAAAGCTGTGCACGCGACATGTTTCGCAATAATTTAAAAAGATGTTGCTGTATATTATTATATAACCGCGACATATCGCGATTATGAGACATGCTGTAGGGGAGGTCTCAGAATAGACTTTTGCCACCTTGGGTTTTTAACGAACACCTAAGTTTAAGCGCACGGGTGTGCGTTTCCTTCTATTTTGCATTTCGCTCCCATCGAAATGCTTCCACCATGACAGGGAATCGAACCGGCGTCTTCGAGCATATATCAGGCGCAACACCTTGGCCTCCAGCAACCACGGCGTGGACCTTGTGGAATCATTTGTCGCCGCGTGGTGCCCCTAGCTAGATCCTAGTATTATCACACTCAAATTAAGCGCTATCCTCGACTACTGTTCACTTACTGTAACATATTATTAAAATTGAGCAGGTCTCATGACCTGCTCAAGTTTATTTGTTGCTCTTACTCAAGAACACCAGCTGAACCCTCGCTTGCTCTATATAGGAACGGTGGCGATGCGGGCTTGTTGGTTGGTCATACTGGTGCAAAGCTGAAGGAAATAAACTATTATTGTTAGTAGCGCCGGTGTGTGTACATCTCTTCCTCTTGTCCGTGTCCTTTTGAGCGTTCATCTCGTACATCTATATGGAGGTATGCTGTATGTGGGGATGCGCTAATAATGTAATGGTCCTGTTAATTTTTTCTCCTTTTCCTGTCCAGTTGGTGCAGAAACTCTGCAAATGGTAACTCAGAGGCGCCACCATGCTAATGTGGTCTGGTAAAATATTTCTCAAGGCTGACTATGCACTGATTTGTCGGAAAAACAGGTTGGCTGTTAGAGCGGAACATGATAATAATAATAATATCTGGGGTTTAACGTCCCAAAACCACGATATGATTATGAGAGACGCCGTAGTGGAGGGCTCCGGAAATTTTGACCATCTGGTGTTCTTTAACGTGCACTGACATCGCACAGTACACGGGCCTCTACCATTTCGCCTCCATCGAAATGCGACCGCCGCGGCCGGGATCGAACCCGAGACCTTCGGGTCAGCAACCGAGCACCGTAGCCACTGATCCACCGCGGCGGACGGCGGAACACATGAGGGGCATGCTTTATGTCTTGGATTTCCCATCCAGACAGTACCGCCGGTAGGGCCACGTGTCGTGGCAAAGTAAGGGAGATATTGACAAGAAGCAGTTTCCAAGTCAAATTCTGGCTCTGGTTAAAATGGCGCAATAGGATGTAATCTATATTTTGTCTGAACATATAAATCGGTCTCAATCATGCTTGTGTACACACCGCGGAATGAACACAAAGACAAGGACTAAGTCACACGCCGTGTCGAATATTTTGACATAACGACGAGCAAGCGTTAGTTCATCTTGCATTACCAAGTCTCCACTAAAGGCAAGAGTTGGTGCTGACGGTACGCATAATGGTGCAACATAGCTCTTCGGTGTCATTTCAGCGGCACCGTAGAACAATTAATTCACCTGAGAGGCATTATAACGGAAACCTTTAATTAAGGATCTTATACGGGCAAACCCATACGCTTCTTTTGTGCCGAAGACATCGCGAATGTTTCGCGTTTGTGAGAACACCAAGTTATCTGTACATCATATTCTTTTCTGGATGTTACTCAAGCAAAGTAATGCAGAAAAAAAGAGCCCCCCCCCCCCAGGGGGGGGGGGGGTAGTGTTCTAAGTCACGAAATAAGCGCGTGTCAATTACGCGATTAGTCACATATGGATATATGAGTGCGCTAGGCGTTTTTTTAGTACAAAGGGGAAAACAAGCGTGAAACAGGAACTGAACAGCGAGGCAAGAATGAATCCAATGCCGGTCGTGACGCACCTGAACCATCAGTGAGTCGACGAGAAAAGAATGTCGGTGATTACCGAGAGGAGGCATGCATGAGTGTACAGTGCGTGGTGTTTGGTGTCGTTGAACGGTCGCTGTAGGCTCTGCGAAAGGTGCCAATGAAATCAAGGAAAAATACAGCACGCTGAAAAGGTGGTCTTTTTGTACTTATGTCATACTATATCAAGAACACGGGCGAGGCACTTCACATATGTTCGATGTGAGGTGCGCCCAGGTTATTCGTTTATAATTACATTTATAATTACGGGTGCGTGCTTGAGATACTATTTGATACTTCTTTTTCAACTCGATTTATATTTTCTACAAACCTCCATTGTTATTTTAAAACGCATTTTCGACAAAGAACGCTTCACTCACACTTCTTCAATCTTCGCGCATTTGCAGGTAATTAGCAACAGCAGCTTCGCGGAAACTTCGGCTGAGCATAAAAAGTTAACCAAAAACACTTTATTGCATCTCCTACTTTCTTTTCGTTGTTTTAGGTGCGAAGCACCTTAGGGGCTAAGCTTGTAGGCGTCTCCTGTCGTCAACAGTGTGTCATGTAATCACGGTCCATCATAAAAACGGGTATGCGCCACAATTGGGTAAATCCCACTACTTGCTACCGGTCCCTCTAAAAATGAAGAAGGCAACAGTTAGCCCAACGAATAGCCGACGACGTTAGTGGAGCAGAAACACCCTTCTTTACATGCCCAGTTTAAGGCATGGCACCACTAGTGCCTCATCAAAGAAATCTCTCTAAAAACACTGCATGCTTCGCTACTATCCAGGTTTCAGGTTAGTGGAGCTGAAACACATTTCCCTACATGCTTCGTCGTTCCCCAGTTTTTCTTTCTTCTTTTTTTTTTCTTCTGGCTATTCCCTTTCGAATCTTACGTATCTTTCAGCAACCGAGACACATGTAAAAACCTGTGTCTTCGAGCAAGACAGATGACGCCGGAAATTCATTAAGCCGGCTTTCTCAAACCTGACCAAGATGGCGGCGTTTGTGATACCAAATAAGGAGCTTTAAAGTAGAGACACTCGTTAATGAAGATTTTCAGAGTGCGAGGAACGGAGGGCAGCAGAACAGATGTCATCGGGCTTGCTCGCCCGTGCTTTAATTACAATTCGGGACCGAGGGTCAAGCCAGGACCAGCCGAGTGCCGACCAGCTCTGCTCTGTCCGAGCCTTGCGCGACTCAGTGCAAGCTGCGCAAATTTTTTTGCACATCACATTCGTCTAAATGCGCCCGTCGTGGCCTGAAGTCGAACCCGCAACCTCTTGCTTAGCAGTGTAACGCCATGGCCACTCAGCTACCACAGTGGGTGGACGTGTCAGTCGTGTGTGTTAATTCTCCTTCGCTGTCGCCCGAATGACCCTGGCATTTAAAAGGGCATTCCGTGAGACTTTCCACTCACCCGGTCACTACGCATGTAACGGGTCATTGCACTGATGCGAACGCTTCGGTTGTGCCACGGGAGAGGAGGCGGGGGAAACGTGCGGCGCGGTGTTGGTACCGGAAGCTACGGCATCCGACGCGTGACGCCCCATTGTTTTAATTCGCCCGCGTTGTCATTCCTTTTGTTTGCGGCTGTTTGCGATGAGCAGTCTCGCTGGTTCGTTTACGGCTGCAGGCGGTAGATAGATGAACGTTACCGTTAATAGATTATTGATTTGGTCGCGTAATTATCGCTAGATAATCGTTGCCTGTCACTCTATATACGGACGTATGCGGACGCGCATATCCCAGTCATTGTCAGCTTTATCATGGTGATGAAACGATAACGTTGCAGCAAAAGTCACTGCGCGAGGAAGCATGCCTGTAGCCTTAATATGTCTACGTAGCTTTTTGAACATACAGAACCACACACTTACCAGCCAGGATATTCAGTAGGGGCGCGCCGTTGAATGGTTAGAGAAGGCTGAAATTTTAACGGAGTCAATTTTTCCGTTTAACTCGGTTAAACTCCTCTGTCTCAGTTGTTTTCGAGGATCAATGAAAACTCGCCACCAAGGCCAAGAGGGCAGTCGGATCCACATGGTTGCTGTAATATGGTGCCCCTTCACCTAAAGGTGATATCGGGCATCGCTCGTGGCACTTTCGATCAATAAAGGTTTACTTCCCTCCCCCTCTCTAGTATAATCTTTCTTCATCCATTACTTTCATAATTTCAATCTATCCTTGCGTCTTTCCCCATACTTTGCCGTCTTTGCCGTCAATCGCTTCTTCCGTGTCCGTCTTCCTCTACCCCGTTTACGGCGCAGGCTGGATATTTAGGGGTGGCCCGCAAGTATTTAATACCACAGCGGCGGGCCAGCCGTTGCCAATAAGCAAAAACCTCTAAAGAAAGCGGCGGTTTTCCTGGATGAAAACTGCAGCGTCTCCACCGTGCGACGTGCACTATAGAGCCGCGATGAGACTCGTATGCGAACGAGAAAAAAGAAAAAAGGGAAACTTCTAGGCTGATTTTTCCACGAAGACCGGCGAACACACCGGGCGCGCACATTGCATGAGCCAGCGGAAGTGGGCGCTCTGGACCGCCTATAAAATGCCATCCGGGGGGTTTCCCCGGACCACCTCGGACGGAATGGAGGAGGATGACGAGGTCGCCATTGTCGTCTCGGGCCTCCGACGACTCGCACCGTCGTCGGGAGAGGTCGTTGGCGCTCTCGGCAAATGGTGCATGCCGCCGCGACAGAGACGACGTCGTTGCTCGCTGGTGTCGCAAGAACAGATGATGCTCATACTCTTCCTCTCTCTCAATCTCTTTCTCGCCCATCTTCCTTCAATGCATGAGCGTGCTTACCCGCATTCTCTTAATGCCCCGTCGCAACAGTTCGTCGCACTCGGCAAATGCGAGAAGAGCCCGGAATTGTGCGTTGACGATGGCTCGTCGTCGTCTCGGCGGGGGCGGGCGACATCGAGTTCACTGCAAACGCCAATCGTTTAACTTGTACTTTAGAAATCTTAGTCGTAAGGCTCCAAAAAATAGCTGCTCAAACTGATTGGTGGAAATGGTGTGCAGTGCCCACTTCCATTCGGCCATTTAATCCTTAGTCGCTGTGGGTCCCCGAGTCCACTCGTGTTCTTCTTCGAGGGTCTCTCACCAAGAGCAGTCCAAAAAAAGAATGTCACAGCGGTTGACAAAGAAAAGAGGCAGTTAAAAAAAGAAAAGAAAAAGCCTTCTGCGTGACATTGCCTTCGCGACAATACCATTATTTTTACGGATCACTTAGACCAGGGGTCTCAAACTCACCTCAGATGGCGGGCCGCAGGCACGAAATTTAGTCGCGCTAGGGGCGGGACAATAAAAAGGGTTGGAGGGGAGGGGATTCGAAAGAAACGTCAGCTAATGGAATTGTGATCTGAAAAAAAATGCGTCTCTTCCCAGTTTCATATATGGGTCATTTCTGAAAAGGACTGGGTCTCAGGACCAGAGAAACATCGATACCGATCTCCAGAATGACTGAAATCTGGACGCCAGTTTCTAAATAGAGTTTCTGTTGCGCAGTCATATTTCAGCACATCGTGACTGCATGGGGTACCTCACGAAAAATATGGGATGAAGGCGAGGCATGTGCGGCCCGCGAGGGCCGCGTGTTTGAGACCCTGACTTAGACGATTCCGTCCTTCCAGCCTGACGGCTGCCGAGAAACCTGAAGAGAAGTGTTGTTAAGAGGATAGAACGCTATTTATAAGGGAAACGAAAAATACCGAGCTATAATACAGATGACGATTCAAGTGCATGAGTTACTCGCAAAAATTTGCATGAACCTTCAACCAACGCAAAATAGCGCTGCTGAGTGGCTCGAAGTTTCGGTCTCTGAAGCTGAAGCGGTTTCTTATGAAAGCGGTAATTATTAATATATAGCTTTTAGACGGTGAGGTCTCTGAATCAGTTATTATTACTTTTCTGTATGTTGTTTACTTACTGGTTTGTACGGCTAAACATCAACATAAGCACATCAGGCGCATCGTGTTACCTGAGCTAAGAAAGCGTAGGTTCACACAACCAGATGTTTCGGCATTCCGAGGCCTCTGAACCGGACTCAGCTCCTTGAGGACACAACTACACTCCTGATCCAGTGAGTAATAAATTATCTCTTTTCACCCTCTCTCTCTCTCTTTCTCTGCATCCTAGCGAAGGGTTTGGATTGAACTGTGGACGCTTAAAGTCACGCTTAAAGTGTAGACGTTCTTAATAACGTTTCTACGTGGCCAGCAAGTCACTGAGAAAGAACCACAAATACGCGACATGAGAGACAGCGACGCGAAGACAATTGATTCACGTGTTGTTGTCCTGCAGCACAGATTGTAAGACAACCCGAAGCCTGCACAGCAATCGCTATGTCGACGCCTCCTATATATCCTCGATAACATGACTGAGCTGTCCGAAGTATCGCGTTTCATGTTCGGGCACGATTGACGCTATCAACTGTTGTCGTGAGCCGCTGACAATGCCAGCAGCGAATCAACAAGCCATTCGAGCAAACTAAACTGTTCCGAACAAAGGGTTCGATCTCGTCTTCCGAAGAAACACACGTGGTGGAGCTTCGAAGTGAGTCACGGTCGGAGATAAAGTAAATGCGATCTCTCGTTAAGAGAAAACAAATATGATTCAAAACTGACTCTCATTTGACTCTTCGGATAATTCAACGCGAAAATTTTTTCTCATTGGAAAAGTTTTTGATGTCTGGTAGGAAACTCACTTGCACTAATTTTACAAGCCTTACGAGTCAGAATCTTAACTTAGGGCCCGTGAGAATTTACAAAAACTGCTGAGAATACATAAGTGAAAGCATGCATGTATGAGCTACTAAGCACATTTCAAAATTTTCGTCCAGAACAAGAAGAGAAGTACGCCAAAGGGGAACAAATTTGACAATTTCGATGGAGGCGTACTCCAAGAACAGACGTTCACAGTTCTGCGCAAGCTGCATCCGTTAACTTGTCTCGATCGGAGAATATTATGCATTAATTTGCTACTGCATGCATAAGTATTTTGCAATGTATACTTCGGTTCTGAAAAAGTTATAACTCACAAATATGTCGACATACGCGTATTTTAATACGGCCAATAACAGATTAGTTAGTTCTCTATATGGAATGCATGAATGGGTGTAGTTTGCAGAATTAGGACATCATTTTTGAGTGCTGAGTTCTAAGTTTAATACTTCAATTATAAAGATACAGAAATGACGTTTATCACATTTCGCAGAAAGTTGTGGTCCTAATAAAAAACAACTTTGTTTCTCTCATTCGATTAAGTTCTCTATTACCGTGCGTATAAATTAAACAGGAGCTTGTGAGACATTGTTCACTCTTGAGAAACATGGAAAATGAAACACATGCACGCGCCACGTACCTAAATTACCGTCACAAAAGTCTTCCATCAATTACCAACATATGTATCAATGTGCTATTGTGGCATGCTTCTGGCTCGTCAACTGACTGCAATTTCAGCGGCCTGGTGTCATTGACACATGAACATATTGACACCAAGGTGTTCTTGTTTCTGTTAAGAGATCGGTGTTTTTTTTTTTTTAACTTTTGGAGATAGAGCGTTACAAGCCGGACTATGTTGTACTCATGCAAGGCTCAAAAGAACTGGGTTACTGTATAAAGACGCACAGTTGGGCGTCGGCGGGTTTTTGTCTTGGCAGGGTGCAAACCCGTGTTACGTTATACGGTGGAGGGGGAGGGGGGTAGCACTGATGTTGCTTAGGTGGGGGGGGCAAGTGATAGTGTATCTGGAGTTGGGGGGAGGAGGTATCACCGAAGCGCATGGGCTCCCAGGGGCTCTCACTGTACGTCGCCTGTTGAATAGATAGCGCAAAGTCAATGTTGGAGTGCTGCTCTTTATCTATAGATGTAGGAAGAACGATATTTTCCAAGAAGTTCCTCAGGGAGTGGCCATGCCCGAGGCATAGCTGTGGGGACCTGATAAGCTTGTGGACATACCGACAGTGTCTACGTGCATGAAAGACACGAAAAGACGGGATGAGAACTCGTTGCAACGCTTAGCGCCGTAACTAAATGTTCAAATATACTCTAGTTCGAACGTTCAGTGTGTGCGCATGCGGGCAAAAGTGACTAAGATAGCGTAACGAAAAATTCGTGGCGCAAACTGCGAATCAAGGGAAAAACAAGAACACGGGATAGGACGCCAGATAGAAAATATAGCTTCCACCCCAGAACACACACATAAAAATACACACTGACACAAAAGCTTTCGCCAAATCCGGCACTTGCAAATCACCTGAGATGCCGTTAATGTCCACCACTCGTGCGACGCGAACGTTCACATAGAATGTCTAGCCAGTCTTGAGAAAATATTGTTCATATTTTTTCTTCTTTAGTTACATTACTCCAAGACTCAACAATTAATAGCGATAACGATTCTATAAGTGACCTCCTTTGCGCTGAATATATCCGCTGCGGTTGCAGGGATAACGTCTATACATCGTTTCGTGGCGTGATAACTAATGTCCGCTGCTGCTGATTAAATAATGACTAATGTCGACTAATATTGGCTATTTTGCCAACATATGTTCGTTGAGTGATGCGTTTAGAAATAATACTCTCCCATTATCTGACAGTTTCCCAGCAGGAAGTTCCTGCTACGACTCCCTTTCTGTTTTTTTTTCTTCCACTTTTCGCAGGAACGGCAGTGGCTGCAGGCTGTGGTTGCACCGGTACTTCCGGAACAATTCCTCAACTTCCAGCGAAAATGTCACCTTAGAAGCGTATGACGCAAGAGCCTCCCTTTTTTCACGACAACCTGTTTCAGCCGGCTCTGTTTCAGAAACCACGGCGTCACTTTTCTGCTGTGTCTGCGTCTGCGCTGCAGACACGCTGGTGCTGTGTTCCGACGACCGCTTTCACCGCTGGAAAGTGGAAGCCGTTTCCTTTTGCTCTACGCGCGGACTACGCACAGCCATTGTAACAAAGAAGAGATACCGCTGTCAGCGTGATCACGTCTCTGGTTGTCAGTGTATCGTGTAGCCGTGGGTTCATCGTTCGCCCGCTTGCGTAAGCCCAGAAAGCGAGAGGACGTTGGCCTATCCTCCCCTGTCGCTATGCGCATGGCACTCGATGACCGCGTCTGCTGTGTCGTACAATCGCCTTCTTGACCCTACGGACCGTGAAATCAGACAGAAAGCTCACTATTTCCGTCACCATTGCAGTCAGGCATTCCGATTTCTATAGCTTACACATCAGTACACAGAGGGTGAAGTGTCGCACGGCTTCTAACGGCATTAACGTGGTCTGGATTTCATCGTTTCTACAGGTCCTATAGACTATACCTAACGAATGGGTCTTGGTGGCTCGGTATCGGGCTGTTAATCTTGTCGTTTTGTGTCTTTAACAACTAAACGAACAGTGCTACAGTAGACGCATACGCCTGAAAACGGTTGTAGTGGTGCATTCGCCGTTTTATGACCTCAACAATTCACGTTGAGGCACACAAAAAATAAGACAATATTCGTTTAATAGCCGAAGGTGGCGACACCCTCGGCTATTCGGTAAAATAATCTATATGTTATGAATGCGGAAAGGCCTATACTGCTGGCGTAATGATTGCTTCAGTAGATCCGTTACTGTAGAGCCGTTGCTCATTTGAACTGATGATGACACATGTTGCGCGAGCGGTGAGGTACAATCAAAAGCGTGGTATCAGGCGCAGCACAGCACATGTTCTCACACCACGGGTACGCCAACTTTTTTACGCTAACTGCACACTTGAGCATGTAGTGGTTTCAGAAAACACTCGTTTCTGTAGGAATGCAAATGAACCTTTGAAGAACAGTTTTACGGACTTGTTTGGTAAGTGCAGTAAAATATGAACAGGCTTTTTAATAAAAGAAATACTAATAACGGCACGTTTCAGATAGGAATTGAGTCACCTTTGTATATATTTTCTTGTGGGCACTGCCACTTTGCGGTCAAAGCGACATCTACCGTTTGGTACTTGTTGGTGTGCGTGTGCCGACTTGTTAATGCATGTGCTGCGCTCCGAATCTGTTGTTTATGAACAAATGGACATTTTAGCGCATTCCTAAAATATCGTTTTCGATTGTTACATTTTTTAGCATGTTCCGGCTAATCTGTGAGCTCCAATGTGACAGTGCTATCAAGCGTGTACATTTTTTAAGGTACTGCAGTCACAGTTCTATATATGATAAAAATAAAAGGTTAGTTAAGACTCAAAGCTTTCGATACCTCACACACGTGCGCTGTGTATCGCTTGCCTTAAGCGTAACAAGGGACCATAAACAGCCGTAGCAATAACAACAACAAAAGGCCTCGTCGACATCGTTCTAGCTCGTCAACTAGCCCTCGAGAGTTTATACCGTGCACGAGATAAGCGCGCCACATTCGACAACGAATAACGCCCCTTGTGCTTTCCGTAGATCAGTTAATTAGTTGGCTTCATATGCTTAGATTGAGCAAAAATGTGGGGGGGCCCCGTCATAAAGCTTCGGTTTCTCTTTTTCTTTATTTTTTACTAAACGTGTGCGTAGGAGAGGAGGTCATAATACGCAAAAAGTAGGTAGCAAGGTTCCACACGTAAAAACCATAAAATTATTGTAACGCGACGTCAGTCGCAATCAAGCTGCTTTGCGAACGGCGGCGGCACGCGCGCTACTCACGACTATTTTCTCCCTTGACTTTCTCCCCGACCCCCTTTCGTTTTCTTACATATAAGCTCCCAGACGGAAGCAATAAATGATCACGTTCCAACCAATCAAATGCATGTTGTCGCATTCGGTACACACGCCACGTGTCATAACTATGTAAGAAATAAAAGAAGACAGAAGCAGTACATGGTCTTGGCTACAACGCTTAATTTAGTCCGCCACTTCGTCGAAACGTCGCCGAACCCTCCAGGCTCATCGCCCATGACTTCGGTCCGGCCACAATATTCCGTGCACCGGGCAGGGACGGGGCCGCTTCCAAAGTCTACACACTCGTGACCTTGGCTCTCCTTTTGTCTATGCTCAAATTGCTCCTTCTCCCGCGTGAGGTTGGAGGGCTCGCACACAGGCCTACCATATGGGTCCTAGCCGACGGCCACCGGACTCGTTGAGGCCGAGGAGACGGGCCCTGTTCTGGGAATGAGATGAGCGACCGTGCCCAAGGTCGCGCCACATGGCCTGCTCCGCTGTCACCACCACCACCACTCCCCGCCCCCCTTGGTCGTACGCACTCTCCTCCTCCTCCTCCTCCTCATGCCATGACAGCACCACCGAGACGACGACAACAGAAATGGCCCGAGACACGCACGCCCCTCTCTCTTGCAGAAGGGGGGCAGCAAAAGTGACGATTTACTCTTTGTTTTTGTTTGTTTTTCAGGACGCTTTTATTTCGCGCGTCCGAGGCAGCCGCGCATGGGTGCACTCTGCCGAGTCTCAACTGCCAGCAGTGGGTGCGGAAAAGAATAATGAGCGCGCTGCTGACCCGCAACGCCGGCAGATTTGCGTTGTCGCCTTTAACTTCTGACGCGGCTTTTCTGCCTATTCGTGCTATTCATGCCAATATCGTTTATTTCTTTTTTCTGTCGTTGTTATTCTTCGTTTGCTTTCTCTTCTCATTTCTTTCTTTCTTTCTTTCTTTCTTTCTTTCTTTCTTTCTTTCTTTCTTTCTTTCTTTCTTTCTTTGTCTTTCTTTTCTCTCTCTTTCTTTCTTTCTTACTTTCTTTCTTTCTTTCTTTCTTTCTTTCTTTCTCTTCCTTTCTTTCTTTCTTTCTTTCTTTCTTTTCTTAATATGTTCGTATACATGACTTGCACTGACGTAACTGAAATCGCCATGTTGGTGCACGAACATGGTGGGAGGCGAAGCGTGTGATCTCATGTTAATAGAGAGTTTTCGAATAGGGGTCCCATAAGTTTGGGGCCCCACAGCCTTTTGCGTGTGCTCGCTTTGGGTCAAGCAAGAGCTAAGAGTTTTCGAATAAGGTCTGCAGCGCTTAGGGACACTTCCCCTATTCTAGGTCACTCTAGTCTTGGACGAGGGCCGTCGCTTCAGTGGGTGCCGTTATGTTTGTGTGACGCAAAGCCTTTGGGGCAGGATTTGGGGCTCCCGCTAAATTCGAGAAATGGCGTCCCCAACGCAAAATACAAACTCTGTTAGGGTCTCGCGCATGCGCAGTAGCCTTGACGCTATTTCTTTGGGCCCCTATTCGAAAACTCCCCAATGTTAACAGTGTATCGCACGAAACTTCTTTTGTTATTCGCACACATAGACCAATAACGTTGCCGTGGTGTGTTTATCACTTTGAATGAGGCTAGCCGCCATGAGGTGATGCTGCTTTGACGTCAACCAAGCCGCCATGTAGGAGCAACAGTACGTTAAGAGGCTGCGTCCGTGACGTCGCCTGCAAGCTACCATTGGCGCGCTTGGCATCACGCAGGATGCCCGTTACTGTTCCTTTGTTAGGCTAATTGTGCATAGCGAAGATAGTCCAGTTTAAAACAAAGAAACAGGTGTACGACAAACAAGAAAAAAACAATAGAAAAAGCTGAAATGCACGAGCAACTAGTTCGTATAAACTTTTTTGCTCACTTTATGAAACGTCACTTCTAAACGAGTGCCAAATGCAGGTGCCTGCTTCTCCGAAGTCTAGGGTAGGTATCATGTAACATTAGGTCTTTCTCATCTTGTTTGTTCATGTGTTCGTCGCTGCTATCAATGGCAGTCATGGCGCAGTCATAACGCCGGATCAGCAGTAATCACGTAGTAGAATAGTTCGGAATGCATTTCTGATGCACCTTCCATCTTGCTACGCACGCACTGCGCTGGCGAAGCAGGCCGCCTTGTGTTTCGGGTAACGCTTAAACGGCGCATAAAAACCCCATGCACTTCCAACTTGATGAAAGTCCGCCTATCCTGCCCTGCGAATTGCACGTTCCAACTTCGGTTTTAGCCCGCATCGTAAGCACGCCGGAAATACGTTGCATCGGGTTTCGCTTTCGCGTGCCTGCTACTCCCTGAATTTGTAGCACGGTGTTACATTAGTCCTTGCATCTTGCGTACCTGTGAAGGCCGCACAGCGAATAAAGGAAGAACTCGAGCATAAAATAAATGCAATAACTGTGTCTTTTCCAGCGCACGTCTAAGTGCTTATCTCTGCAAGCCTTTTCCCATCTCGCTAAGCATTTCCTGAGCCAGCACTTCAGATATCATGTGTTAGCGCCCTGTCTTTACAGCGCCTGTTCTCACGCCCGTTGCCGTTGTGCTTCCTGCTGTCGGCACTCCATTGTTCAGGGAGCAGCCGTATCTCCAAACTGCCTTCCGCAGGGAAGCTAGGCGGCGAGGTGTCATGACTTTGCAAGCTTTCTTTTTTCCTACGTCTAGCGCAAATATCTGAAGGCGCTGAAGAACGAAGATAAAGTGATAACCAGCAAGGCTCTGTTACGTCTTTCGCGTTGTTCTGCACTTTTTTGTCCTTTTCTGTGTGCGTGCGTGCGTGTGTGTGTGTGTGCATGTGCGTGTGTGTGTGGTGAGTGTGTGTGCGTGTGTGTGCGTGCGTGTGCGTGCGTGTGTGTGGTGCGTGTGTGGTGCGTGTGTGTGTGTTTGTTCACCAACACTTTATAGCCCGAACATATTGGCACACGCGCATGCACGCATGCACACGAATAAGCACATAATGGCTGCAAACACAAACTCAACGAAAGTCAAACGTTTTCCATTGAAATGCAGTGAGATCAAAGGAAATGAAAGTCGACGAAAAGGCAATTTGCCTCTCGTGGCAGCTGCATCCGTGAGTAAGCGCGTATATTACATCGATCTACATTATGTGACTTTCTAAGTGCGAAGCATTTCTTAGCGAACCAAAGGCACTTTGACCATTTTTATCTATCTATCTATCTATCTATCTATCTATCTATCTATCTATCTATCTATCTATCTATCTATCTATCTATCTATCTATCTATCTATCTATCTATCTATCTATCTATCTATCTATCTATCTATCTATCTATCTATCTATCTATCTATCTATCTATCTATCTATCTATCTATCTATCTAACCCGATCTCCTAACCATCAAGCAAGTTAAGCGGGCATAAGCAAATAACTCGACACCTCCCTCGGAGCAATTTCCTCCTGTCAAGTCCTTCTCACACCACTTGCTTTTATCCTTGCGTAGACGACGATGCATCGAACCCACCCACCGATGGGATTACCTCCGCCTCTCCACACACCTCAAGCTACTAGCCGCCTGCCGTGTCCCTCCAATCTCGAACCGTCCGCGCGGCCGCAGACGCATTCAGACGTTTTCATTAGGACCAACGCGGAAGGAGCAGGGCTGAGCTCGAACTTAACGTCACTAGATTTCATTTGTTGATTCCGCGTGGACACCGCGGCCAGCGCGCAAACGCCTTCTTCACTAAAAGGGACGGGCGTGCTCGCAGGTTGTTTGCCAGGCAAGGCGCGGCATGCCTCGGTCGTTCGGGCTCTCTCAGCAATCCTAGTCCCAGACGGGACGTCCCGCCGTGGAATGGCGAAACGGGCCGCACCTCGGTAGAACGCCCCGCAAACGCAAGCGTCTTTGTCAGTTCGAGGCCGCGCGTGGTGGAGCGCCGCCGACTGGTACCCGTCCGAACTGTCTGCGTTGGATTAGCGAGCTACGCCGGCCTTCGTGATGAGTGGCAGCGCCCGGACGGCCGTGGATGGGCTTCATCTAAACACTGCGAGAACCGGACGAAACCGGCTCGATCTGCTCCTTTTCTTTTTTTAATTTTACGAAACAAACCCTGTTGACTCTACCGGGACAGCCGGCCATGCGGAGATTCGGCCTTTCGTGCCGTGCCAGCCGGTCAGAACGGACCGGTTTTCTTGCTTTTGAAAACATGAAAGCAAAGTTGACGTTTTCGCTAAATGCCGCTTTTTTTTCTGCGCTTATTCGCACCGCCGTTTCATCATGACGCGACCTCTTCCGCGTTTGTACACCCGCACTCAAGCGGCCGCGCTGAGCGCCTCGATGCACCGTCGCGGAAGGACGAGCTTGAGACGAAACGCTGTGGATGTCTTGCATTGCGAGTGAGAGACCAGTGAGGAGAAGCGCTTCGGCTGTATCAGCTGCAGCTGGCCTTGATTCTTATATTGTGGTGCCAGATTTCGTCCTCAATATCTTAAAAGGCGTGCGGTATATATGGTATGACTTCGGTAACAAAGAAACAAACAAACAAACAAAGCACACAAACAAATAAACCAGGGAATAGCTAACAACTTTCCGCAGCCAAAACTCAAGAAGCTTGAACAGCGATGGGACGTTTCCGCGATTCAAGCTCTCTGTTTCACAAACGCCGCTATGACGTCAGTCACAGTCACTGTGTAACTTTCCTGCTGTTCTCAGCACGTCTAAATGTCTCAGACCGACGTGTACAATCAACTTGGAAACATATAGTTGATCCTGCTGAGATATTTCTTTTTTTTTAATGCGGAAATGTTTCATGTCGGGCTCCACCAAAAATTGGGTGGCGTAATTTCCGTCACGGAAATGACGTCAGCAAAGGAGTACGCTTACTCTGATTTTACTTCCATGCCTAGAGGTCAACGTTCTAAAAAAATACTGAAATGAGATGACTCCACTGATGGAAAGATTGTCCATCGCATTGACGCAAACCAACCCTGTCTTTTTCGTGAGAGGTGGATTTATATTTTATTTCTTCATTGAAAGTCGCGAAAAATGACCTGTGGCGCTTCTGGCGGCAAAAACATGAATGATCCGATGTCCCCGGCCACGTGACCGTTGATTGCTGTACGCGGTCGACGATTTTTTGTTAGTATTTAAATATTGTTTGTTTCATTATAATAAAAGATATTACTCCATAAAAATGTGCATATAGGCCTGCGTTAGTAGTATGCATTAAAGTGGCGCTGCCTTCGCGTGGCGTAATGATACCATGCTCGTAAGCGCGTCCTGAGCAACTTTTCAGCGTGCTCATGCAACCGTGCACGCAGTTTCCAGGTAGCTAAGATTTTGGAGTGACGTAGTTTTGCTAGCTACACTTCGTGTCAGAAATGACGTGCACTGCTACTCGGCACGGCCGTGCATATGCGTAGGGACGTTTTCGGTGACTTGGTTTGGCTCGTGTATCGAGACAGTAACGACGCCGGTACAAGCCACCCCATGACACAGGCGCAGGCAACCTTGGGCGCAAGCGCACACAACGCGGTACAAATACAGGGAAGGTGTATAATGCCACATAATCTCATTGTAACAGCTTGTTATTTCCAAAATAGTCGAGAAGCTCAAAACAAAGGTAACCACATAGTTACAGGAACTCCTGAGAAAGTATAACGACGACAGCTTTCACAAATCGCGAGAAGGGCTGGCGGCATCGCTATCAATCCGCAGCGTTGCTGGAGGAAAGGTACATCTGTGTTTAGAGTCTTCCAGATCGAAAAATGCTGCTTGTAAAATAACTACGTGCTTTTGGGATTAACTACTGCAGCTACAAACATCACTAAGGCTGAACTTTCTGTCGCGCCGTAAAAAAAATGGGTTGAGAAAAATCAGTTGTGGGTCCCTTTAAGAAAAAATCGAAACGGTTTAGAGTACCCTCAAGGACTGTTTTTTTTTTTTTTAGATGTGAAGCATCTTATGGCGAAGCTTAATCCGGTGGTGGTGTGAGGCGTGACCACCCTTACTGCGCATGCGCAAACCCTTTCAAAAAAATAAAAATAAAAACCTCCTCTCCCCCCTCCCTCTCCTCTAGGCAGCCCTGCCCGCGGCAACCACACCCTCACTGCGCATGCGCCTCCCCTCCTCTCTCCTCTTCTACGCTCCCCCCTCTCTCCTCTAGGCATCCCTGCCCGCGGTGTCCACACTCCCCACTGCGTATGCGCGTCCCCCCCCCTCTCTCGCCTCGCGACGCCGACGCAGGCAGCGTCTGCTAGCGAGTTTCTTGGTTGAAAAAACCGACTGCTCGCGCTGCACAACCGTTCACTGGCCACCCCGTATATATGGTACTGGATCTTCACCTGCAAGGTGGTGCCAGTGGGAGATTTCTCCTGTGCGTTGTTGAACAATAAAAATTCGCAGCATGCACGTTAACTAAAAGTGGACTGCGGGTCTCTGTGTCCAGTCTGAGTCCTCTGTCTCTCATTGCCCATTAGCAGCGATTGGCATGTTCCAGTAGGAAACACCGCTCCATCACTGCGTGCTTTGCGCCTCCCCAGTTTTCTCTCCTGCGCAACGCTGCGATGAGCGCCAGCGTCAACGCCGCCGCCAGTGTAAGCGTTAGCGCCCGCTGCTTCGCATCTACACATGGTTCTCTTTAGCGGGAGATGGTGTAATTTTTTTTCTATGCGGTTGATGTCACTATATGGACAACCAAGGGTAGCCTGACAGAAAAAAGGAGCGACTCCAACTAGGAGGTAAAATAATAGAAAAGTACATTAGAGAAAGAGGACTTCAGTGCTCAGCAGACAAATCGGAACTCATTCGATTCTCCAAAAGTAAAAAACAAAGGACAGACCCGAGCTTTCGTCTTGAGGTCAAGTTAGATGGCAATATTGTTCCAGAGAAAACGACCGTGTGAATCCTAGGGATGTGGCTACAGTCCAATCAGTGATGCCTCCACACACTAAGCATGATTAAAAGAACAGCTCAACAAACTGTTCGTATGATAGTCCGAATAACGAACAATCGTGCTGGAATGAAAGAGCAAGACGGGCTTCGTTTGGTAAAGAGCCTAGTCATCAGCAGACTGACATACTCTCTACCCTACCACAACACGAATAGGGAGGAAAAAGAAAAGGCGGACCAAATAATAAGGATGGCGTATAAAGCGGCTCTGCGACTACCACAAAGTACTTCCACTGAGAAGCTATTAGCGCTTGGACACCACAACACATTTGATGAGCTGGCTGAAGCGCAAGTGACCACCCAGATTAACCGCCTGCTGCAAACGCCACCAGGCAGAGAACTTCTCCAGGGAATCGGCCTCGGTGAACACGTACATGCACATGGAAGAACCAAGGAATTGTCTTGCTTATTCAGAGACTGGTACAAGACATCCCCCCTGCGGAAGAACATGGATCCAACTCTACATGCTGGTAAAGGTAAAGCAAGAGCTGCTTACATAGATAAAAAAGACAAAATATTTGAATACGGCGAGATTCACAGACGCTGCAACATATCAATCAAACGCAAAGCACATGATGGCCGTGGGCACAGACCGAAAAGGCAACATTACAAGCTGTGCCTCCATAGCACAAGCCTCCATTACAGAAGCGGAAGAGATAGCGCTCACACTGGCAATCAAGGAGGACAAACACATACACCAACTTCCACAGGCTACATGTATTCTACCCCACAGCATACAAAGATATATGTCCGTGGTGTAGGACCACACCAACTATGTTTCACATCACGTGGGAGTGTACACAACACAATGAAGAACACCACAACATGAACAACACGGAGGAACAATGGGAGGCACTGCTGTCCAGCTCGGCCTTTGAGGATCAGCTTTGGCTGGTCCAATGGCCAGAGATGATGGCAAGAGCCAGCGGAGCCCTGGAATAGGGGCCCGACCATTTGCAATGCCCCACCTTATGCGAAAATAAAGTTTTGTTCTCTCTCTCTTTCTCTCTCGCCATAACATTCCGCCGTGCCTAGAATAAGATGGCGGAGGTCTGGCTTCACTTCAGGGACGTAATCCTCACCCCAACAATTTTTTAAACCTCCTTGTTCCTACCCCCTTTCAGGAATCAGGTACGACGCCGTGGTCACATGTGAGTATACTGTTCATGTTTTGTCTGTGCCCCTGTGACCAGACTTCGCAAATTTCAGTGTTGTTACATGACTGGACGTTATGTCGTGTAGTGTTATTCTCAGGATATACAGTGTTCGTGCGACTGCACTTTGTGTGAACTGTAGCGTTATGTTACTGGACTATAGCTTGAGTTGAGTCCGCCACGGTGGATCAGTGGATACGGTGCTCCGCTTCTGACCCGAAGTCCGCGGGTTCGATCCCGGCTGCGGCGGTCACTTTTCAGTGGAGGCGAAATGTCAGAGGCCCCCGCGTACTGTGCGATGTCAATTCACGTTAAAGAACCCCAGATGGTCGAAATTTCCGGAGCTCTCCGCTACGGCGTCCCTTATAACGATATCGTGGTTTTGGGACGTAAAACCCCATTTATTATTATTATGAGTTTTTTTTTTTTCACTTCGCGAATAGAATTTGTGAATATGGGACAACTTTTAAGGCTTGGCTGATTTACACGAACTCTCTCTAGGTGCTCTTTTACGTTTTTTTTTTTATTATTATCGCTGTGATTTGCACCAATTCTACTATCTGTGAAAACGAGTAGCCTGAGCTATATAAAAACGCTAAGATCTCCTAAAAACATATAATTAAAAAATATATGCTCTGGAAAATTCCCGATCCCCGTAACGCATTTAAACGCTATTGAAAGAGCGCGAAAGACCCTGAATCGCTCAGCTACAGCTGCAGACACATCCTATTCCTCTGCTTCTGAGAACTGCCTGCACCACACTCGCCATGCCTGCAAAATTATTTATTATGTCTTCATGAAAATAAAAACAAGAACCAAAGAAACCGAGAAAAAGAAATGATCCAGTACACTGAAAGCACTTGAGATTTTCAGCCCGGGAATCGTCGACAGAGAAGGCGGCGCAAGTTATTTAACAGTATTTGCATATCTGCCTGGAACATCTTATAGGCGTGTAGGGCTCAGAAAGCAGTTTTTCTTGTTTTTGTCATGGATCGAGATAAGTAGAATTGAGTGGAAGCGATCGAAGCTCGCACGCGGTGCGAAACGGTCGGTGAATGTTAAACGTCAGGCGTAGTATTTGGCGCTGAAAGCGTCGGCGTCCTGCGCGGTATGCAACAGCTTCGGTCATTGCATCAGCCCCCAACTCGGAATCGATGCATGGCTGACAGAACTGGCTGTCTTTATTTTTTTTTGTTTTTTTTATTTATGTCTGCGGTCATTAAACTATAGTCAAGGCAGGCCCGTAGCCAGGGGGGGGGGGGGGGTGCGCCCTGAGAACCCGCCTCCCCCCCGAATTTCGGATGGAGGGGGGTGTTTTACCGAGGACACATAATGAAAATAGGTGTTGTTCAAGGCCTTCAACAAGTGGGCCCCCCCCGACCCCCCAGAAAAAAATTCCGGGCTACGGGCCTGAGTCAAGGTCAAGACGTATTTTGACGTGGGTGGCAGGAACGGAAAGCAGACGCCTATTTAGACACACCCTTCTGTATGGTCATCGTTTCTCACCACTCACCAGCCATTTTTATGATGTTAATGATAGAGAGAAAAAAAAAAGAAAGGCGCCGTCCAGCTTTGCGGCTCCAGGGGCGTAGGCCGAAATTTTTTTTCGGGTGGGGGGAAGGGGGGGGGGAGCACCTCCTTGATATGAAGTGGGAGCCGAGCAGGCGGATCTGGTCGAGTGTCATTTCATGTTCTGTATGCCATGGCTAAAAAAGTTTCTGGGGGGTGGGACACGGGGCCCAGTGTGCCAGCCCCTGGCTACGCCACTGTGCGGCTCACGGCATCAACGCTGTAGGACCTATACCTGAGCTGTTTTAACCTGCGCCGTTTTACCGCAATAATAATGTACTAATGGCTTCCAAAACTCCCTGGGCGCCAGCTCATTCACGGCATACTGGTAACTCTCCTATCTGCGCGAACGCAAAACGTATTAATATGGATATCGCTCTCAAGACCATTTTTGGGCGCTGAAGGCTGAGTTACAAGGTATCGTGCCACACTGCTCTGAGTGATGGCGGAAAAATTTAGACTTCTGTTCTATTAATGATTGCCGTTATTATTTTTATTGCTTGTTCTGCTTGTGGAACATGTTCAGTGCGGCGCACACCTCTTCATTTATTTATTTATTTATTTATTTATTTATTTACAGGCATTCACCAAGACATTTGGTAAGGGAGGAAATACCGCTTTGCAATCTGAAAAAAATCTTATTTAAAAGCAGGAAATACACCAATACAATAAATTGATTATTAACACAGCGAAATATCGCGCAACAAGAACACTATATATTAACACACAGTATTTAAGTTATACGTGCAGCAGGATATTGCTCAAATGTCACATGATGATGACGATGAAGAAGAAAATTATGGTCGTGGTGATTATTATTATTATTATTATTATTATTATTATTATTATTATTATTATTATTATTATTATTATTATTATTATTATTATTATTATTATTATTATTATAAAGTCACATAGTAGGCGTATAAATGTGCTGAAATGGCCACACCAACTCGTACAAAAAAATAAATAAAAAGTTATAGTAAAGATAAGGATGAATAAAAATGGCGATCGAAGATGCAGGGAAAGGAAAGCAAAAAGTAAAATGTATTAGATGACTGTAACGGCAGAAGGCTCGATTAAAACATGGCTGATACCGAGGGCGTGTGATATGAGAGCGAGCGCAGAGTCAGCAAACGAGAACAATGTACGAATGCGTTGTTAATAAGCTATTCAAAGTTGGTAGTTTGTATTATACAAGTGTATACGCAGGCAACGGACACAACACAACGATGAAACCATACGAACGGTGTTACTTCCATTGTATCACATCGACCCGCCACCTTTTCAAGACGTCGGCGTTCTCGGGGCCATCCCGCGCGGCCCACGCTGGCATCACTCCAGACAGCAATCATCTCGCACATCCAAACTAATTCCTGGTACGAAGTGCGAGGTTTGCGTCCAACGTATACCCATTCATCCCGATTTCAAAGACCGCTGAAAGTGCACGGCATTGGTTAGCTGCACGCTTGCGGCAGTGGGTTAACATTATATTACTTTCAGTAGTAAGAAGTTGTGAAAGCTGTCGTGCTCTTGAAGTGCGCCGGAATGGCCCGTTTTAGTCACGATTGGGTTGTACGTGAACGCGGGCACGTTGCAATTCCGCTCAGCATTTATCTGTCTTTATGTTTTTTTTTATCAGTATTCTTTTCTTTTTTTTTTTTTTTTTCCAGCTGTGCTTCCTGCACGTGTGAAGTTCTGAGTATCACTTCCCGACCACCTGTAGGGACGGCCGCGATTTTCGCACTTGCTAACAAATAAAAAAAGGACTAAAATATTAGTGTAATGCCGCTTCAATCGAAACAAATAATAGGGAAGTACAAAATGTATTTAATAAAAACTTTATCGCACTCTAAGTCTTGCTCTACTAAAAGATAAAATAAATTTAAAAATGAAGGCGAAGTCATTCTGACACGAATGATGATCCATGGTTATTATCGGTCGACTCTTCACACCACTTACGTAAACTGGCTGAAAATTTCATCACCGCGAACATCTGAAAATGAAATGCGCGAAGGCGTCAAGGGCTTATCTGCTGCATCTGGGAATTTGCAAGTGCGAAACCGCAAGGAATATTGCATTCTGGGAACGAGGCACGTCTGTCTTCATCGCGCATGTCTCGCGATCGTGCCTCGACTCTGTGCTTTCAATACCCCACATCGAAAAAAAAAAAAAAACATGGATGCCTCGAAGCGGTTAGACATAAGTGCATTAGCAATACGCGAGACTGAGGGCGTTACGCGGCAAGAATACAAACGGCGCGTTATCGGCGAGGTGTCGCATACCTCTGGCCTTAGCCTAGGCCTCGAATTCGAGGTAAATTTTCCGCTATCCTGTTCACCCTCTTTCGAAGGACGCACGTATGCACTGCTCAAGTTTATCAGGTTATCGAAGCCACGAAAGTTAAGCGCCAAGTCTGGCATAAACATAAAAATGGGGCGGGCAGTGCTATGAGAGTAATAAACACGAAACATTTTATTATATTGACTTTCCGATGCGCAAAATATTTGCAAGTAATCTATACCACAGTTTTTTTTTTTTCACACGCAGTCGCGACTGATAATCTTGTTGCAGATCGAAGGCCTGGCTTTCGGTTGGACAAAATCGCATGAAATAAAAAGAAAATGAAACCAAGAAAAAACATGGGGCGAGTTATTTGTAGTACTTTAATTGTAATTTAGTAAATATGAGATTAAGGAAAATTAAAATATCTAGGAGTTATTTCCAGTTTAATAGGGATATCGGCGGTCATATGTGCGCCAATTGCGGTCAGTGTCACCTGAACGACCATAGCAGTCCATCTGCGTTGCTATAATAATATGACAATATCTAAAGTTTAACGTCCCAAAACATCGATATGATTATGAGGGACGCTGTAGTGGAGGGCTCCGGAAATTTGGACCATCTGGTGTTCTTTAACGTGCACTGACATCGCACAGTACACGGGACTCTATACAATTTCGCCTCCATCGAAATGCGACCGCCGCGGCCGGGATTGAACCCGCGACCTTCGGGTCAGCACCGTAGCCACTCTTCCACCGAGGTGGACATCTGCGTTGCTAAGCAACGTGCGCGAACGTATATGTGCTAGAGCTGTTTACGGGCAGAGCACCCGTAAACATAATCACCACGTGGTGACGGAACCAGAGGGCCATATTTGCATATCGCCTTGACGCCAGCGCGGCGTGTTTCGGAGAGGCTTACACATATGTGGCGTCGCGACCCGAACGAGAGATTGCTGCGGCTTTGTACGTAGCCTTGGGGCGCTTGCGATATTTCACTATGAGGTGAAATGCATCACCTTCTTGAGTAGAAGTCTGGTACGATGTCATGTCGATTCAGGTGATGACTGTATAGATGAGTAGAGCGAAGCATTGAAGTGCGGAAGTACAGGTAAGGGAGTACAAAGAAGCAGGTAAGAGAATGACGAACACGATGACTGTAGATTGGAAGTTTCCCACTTAAATGACCAAAGCGCGGCTGTGATTAATCGGGCATGTATTTACGGGGTGACTGTGATGGCTGACTCATCTGACGTATTAGGGGGCGATGGCATCAGTTATGACTGCTTCGCAAAACTTCCGGCCGACATGCGTGTTCGCGCACTAACCGCTTCCAGTTATTAACACATTATCTCGCTAAATATGTCGCAGCTAGGTAATAAAATACTGTTGCAGAGACAAGGTAAATTACTTATGCTCAACTGCTTTCCTTAATTAAATAATATGTTCTTTTTTTACGTGAAAAAACAACGCTATGACTACGAGGATACGTATTGAAGGACTGCGGATTGACTTTGACCAGTTGTGGTTCTTTAACGTGCATCTAAATTTATGTAGTACATCGTCGTTTTTGCAAATCGTCATCATAATCATTTATTTTTAAGGGCCAGGCAACACATAAAGATGAGGTGTGCGCGGGGGGGGGGGGGGGGGGGGTGCAAGCAGGGAAAGCACGTCATGAAAAAAAAAAAGAACAGTGCAAATGTACCAACAATAATAATAATAACGCGACATCAATTCAACTTCACTGCTGAATAGGTTCCTTAAATTACAGCGATAGGTTGCATCAGCAATAACTTTTTTTTTTTTGCATTCGCTTGATACCATTTGCGGGGAAAATTTATTTTATTTGCTGTTGCTATATAGTAACAATAGAATAAATCAGCAGACACGCTTGGTGGGCTATTCAATAGTCATACATGGTATACTCATGCAAATGAGTCGGATCACAGTATTGTAATGATCAAGTTTAGCGGAGCGTTTGAATACTATTACTAAAGAACTAGTAATAGTATTAGTTACACACGACAGGAAGTGTATTATACACTTCACTGTCGTGTGTAACTATATGTTCGTCTTTCTTTTCTACTGCGCATTTTGTTGTAACTAGTTAAACATATATTCGGTACTCTAGGAGCTGAGAGGTGTCGATTCCGTGCCATTCTCAGAGTTCATAGAATACGGAGGCAAAAGATCACAAGGTATCTTATTCATTCGCCTAAGACGACTCGCAGGCGAAAGCGTTCTTCTTTTCTGAGTCGATCTATTGATCCTCCCCTCTTTCTCCTCCTCACCCCCCCCCCCCCCCCCCACGCGATTTCCTGCTCCTTACGCAGTTTCTCACTGCCTCTGGGATCGGAGGCGTTCCAAGCTTTTTTCACCTCAATTGGATTTGCATTGCCTCCGTGATCAACTCACCTTCACCAAGCGACGATGTCGTGTGTCATGCTATGTGACGTCAAAGTGACTTAATGATGACGTCATACGGTAACGTCATCGCATGACGATAAATTTTTTTGCATCACTCGGGCTGACTATACGCCGACGGTCAATTTTCGCGTTTGATGCTGCATCTAAGGCTTTCGCCTTAACAGAAACCCCACTGCATTTCGTACTCAACGTAACGCGGTTAATCTGACGCGTCCACCGCACCTTTCCTACGTGACGCGAGACGTTTGCGTCTGAGCAAGATGTAGATCGAGTTCGTCGAGTTCGTCACCGACGCGAGTTGACGTCACCCGAAGGATCACCTCTCTTGCACGTCGCCTCCTCCGAGTAAGTCGGTGCTCCCCCGGAGAGAAATATGACTTTGCGGCAGAGCCTGCAATAAGCCTCCTCTTTTTACAAGGGTGTGATCGAGCTCGTCAGAAGGGGGGTGTCCGATGTGTGCGAACCGGAACAGGTCTCTTGAACGTTATCTCCGCTCGAGTTGCTGACGTCGCGACCGCAAGAACTGCTTCCTTCGTCTGAGTCGGCTTGAAAGATATGCCCCCGCTCCCTACTTTTTAGGGAGGTGGAGGGGGGTGTCTGCGCTAAATGTTGCGTGCACTAGATACGTCTTACAATGCGTGGGTATATAGTGCTTAATTTTTTAGCCTTCAAAGTGGCAAGGTGGTACGCCGTGTGCCGCGGCTGTGTACCGGTTGCGGTGCTCGCCTGCTTAACCGAATGTCGCGGGTTCCATCCAAGCCGCGGCGGTCGCATTTCGATGGAGGCGAAATGGCAGAGGCCCGTGTACTGTGCGATGTCAGTGCACGTTAAAAAACACCAGATGGTCGAAATTTCTAGAGCCCTCCACTACGGCATGCCTCAGAATCATATGGCGGTCTTCGCGCGTAATACCCTATATATTATTATTAAGGTTGTAAGCCGTGCTAGCATTGCGCGTTGGCACAACTTATAACCACCGCCCGCGCAATGATTTGCCGAAATTATGCTTCAACCAGCAGCGGTGGTCGGGTGGTTACGGTGCTTGACTGCTGACCGGAAGGTGGCTTTATTAAATTCCAGCCACGGAGGCTGCACTTGGTGGAGGCGAAATCGTGGAGGCCCGTGTGCTTAAATTTAGGTTCTTGCTAAAGAACCCCAGGTGGACGAAATTTCCGGAGCCCTCCACTGCGGCGTCGCTCATTATCATATAGTGGTTTTGGGACGTAAAGCCGCAGCAAGTATTATAAATTACTCTTTCGGTGTTAACAATGGAGCAATCACGGAATTGTCTTCCGGCAGTTACTGCGACGTAAGATCTCATGTTTTCGTCGCGTTGATGGACAGCCGTATGCAGCTATCTGATAGTAAATTGTTTTCTCTTTTGTAAACGCACATCTCGTAAAACAACTTTTTCCAGAGTCTTTCTGAATATTTTCCACAGCCACAGTAGGTTATATGGTCATACTGGTGTAATCTGATCTCTTATATTCTCTTACTATTAAGGTTACGTTAAATTTTCATTTTCTTGTTCATACCTTGGAATTTACTGGCAATATCTACAGCGGCGAAAATAAATTCATAGCCCTTCACTGAAAATAGAGCATATCTAATAGCCACCGGGTTGATTTGGATTGTTAAGATAAATAAATAAATAAATAAATAAATAAATAAATAAATAAATAAATAAATAAATATCGAAGCAGCATTAACACATGTGAAATTATATAAACTACATTCGTATGAGTCGTGCTATTTTCTTACTGTCAAATGTGTAGGCACTATAAAATCGGGAATATAAAATCTGGTTGCATTTAATCGACAGCGGTACTACCGCAGCATGAGCATTTTTATGTATGGTGTTCGTTCTCGCCTGTGAAACTGCTAAGCCTTTGAATCGTTTGTATTTCCCTTTTTTTTTTTTTATTGCAAACCTAGTCGAGAGTAATTCCTAGGTCACTACCAATATTAATGAAATCGCGCTACCCTTGTTGGAATATACAGAAAGTACCTCAAGTAGTGGGCGAATTCTCGACCGTATACTAGAATTCTTTATAATTGAAATATATTATAACCAGACTGCGCCTGTCTACCTTAGCAAAGCAGTAATGGTTTTTCTTATTACATTGACATGAAACGAATGATTAGTGCCTATGTTTTCAAAATACCTCAGTATTGAATATTAGTACTTCTTCTATTTGCCAAATTTCTTAGGCCTGAAATGCACGAGGAGATGCCGAGGAGATGCCGAGGAGATGCACGAGGAGATGCCTAAAATTGACACTGAAAATTGAAACTTTAAAAAAGTTTCTGTAATACATGAAGCAATCCGAGTGGCCTACACTTAGAAGAAGAAGAAGTCGAAACACGACAACAAGACAAGGGGCAGGGGGGAAAAGACAATAAAGAAGAAGTTCGATAGAACAAGATGGAGTCTCTTGTGTTCAGTTAATAAGTGAAGTTTTATTACATATTTTGGCGCAGTCGGCTTTGACGATCCATGATGTGGGTTACCTTCTTCGTTCAGCCAGCCACGGGCAGCCTGGTCTTCACGAAGTACGCGCTCCCTGGAGATCCGCCAGTTGATCTTCCCGTCGACGTGACTACAGGTGAGCTGATCTCAACAGTTCTCGAGAAGGCGTCCATGTCTCTAGACGAACTCTTGGAAAAGGGTCCGTGAAGATAAATCTTCAAGTATCCCTTTTCAACCGCCTTGTGACATCCAAACTTGAGATGCCAGCTGCATCAGAGCCAACTTCTCGTGCAGACCTCTCCGTTGTTCTTCAGGCGATTCAAGCTCAGCAAAAACAAGTTTGCCAACAAAATGAAATGATTCAGACCCTTTCGTCGGCTTTGAGCCTGAAAGACAGCGGTCCTACTGAGGTTGTGAAACCTGAACCGTTTGACAGTTTGTCGGGCAATCCAGAGGCATGGATTACTTTCTTTGAATACGCCTGTAAACAGAACGGCTGGATCACAGATGAACAACGAGTGAAACATATGCTCCTATTTTTAACTGGCACCGCACGAAAATGGTACGAGTTGCGTATCATAGAACATGAATGTGATGCATGGAGCACGTGGAAGGAGAGCTTCATTTCATCATTCCGTGGGAGCCCGCTTGAGCGATGGGATCAAGCCATCTTCTACCGCTACAGGTCTGGACCAGTGATCGAGTATTTCTTTGAAAAGCGTCGATTGCCCCTACTTGCAGAGCCGGACCTTCCATTGGCTTCCATAATAACACTCGTCATACACGGCTTACCTTGGGAATTGCAACGACAGGTCCAAGCCAGAACACCGAAAAGTCTGGAAACATTGCTGCAGTCACTCCAAGATGTGGCCTGTCATTGGACGGAGAGGACAAAAAAGTCGCATCGAGATGTTCAAGGGACAGGAGCATCAGGAAACAGGGGGTTTCGTACCCACCCACCAAAGTCTTCGCAAGAGGCAAGTCACCGTGAGTCGTTGCACGCTACCGAGATCGAGTCCATGACTGAGGAACGCACTTCGCAAAGATTAGAAAAAAACTAATAAATGAGGGTTTTCAGTCTGACCCTAAGATACAAAACGAGACTGTTTGTTTGACTTCTCCAAGCTTGCTGCATATAGACCTCGAGGTCAATGGGCGACTCATGCGAGCACTGATAGACAGCGGGGCTTCTGTATCTATCCTTAAGAAAAGCAATGCTAATGTTCAAGATGTGTTCCGGGGAAGGTCGGTTCTTGTGCGTGGATATGATGGAAGCGACAAAGAATATTGTGAGTGGGCACGTCTGAAAGTGACGTACCAGTCTAGAACTGCAGAAATTGTTGCCCTAGTTATAGACGCTGTGGCGTACGACCTTCTCCTTTCTCGTCCAGATATGAGGTTGTTGAGATTGAATATTTATTGGGATGATGAAGTGTCTGTTGATAAAGAAGCTGGCAGAGTGGAGCCGGGAAACAAAGAGGACCACCTACGGATTCCGAACAAAAACAGTCTGATTCCGCAACTGTATCCCGAACTGGTTTGCTTGGAAGGATATCCACCGGCGACTACGCAGTTCGAGGTTGCATTTCAGCTTCACGACAAAACAGTGGTGAAGATAAAACCATACAACTTGACAGGGGAGAAGAAATCATGGCTCAAGGAAGAACTTCAGAAGATGTTACAGGCCAAAGTAATTCGCCCGTCGGTATCGCCATTTGCCTCACCTATTACCATTGCTCCGAAGGAAGACGGCAGCTGGCGCCTGTGCACGGATTACAGAGCAGTAAACAGCCAGACACTGCTGATTCCTTTTCCAATGCCGAGGATCGACACCATCATTGATGAAACGGGAGGCTGTACCTGCTTTTCTCGCATAGACCTGTGCAAGGGCTTCTGGCAGGTGCCTCTACAAGAAGACACCAAGCAATACACTGCTTTCACAACATCATTTGGCATATATGAATATAACCGCCTTCCTTTTGGATGGAAAAACTCACCGAGTTGGTTTCAGAAAATGATGAACGCAGTATTGGACCCCTACATTGGACGCTTTTGCAATGTCTATGTAGACGACATCATCATTTACTCTAAAAGTGAAAAGCTCCATGAAGAACACCTGGCTCATATTCTGACAGCATTATCTGATGCTAGGTTAAAAGTTAATTTCAAGAAGAGTGAGTTCTTCAAAACCAAGGTCACCTTTCTTGGCAGAGTTTTAGATGGAACAACAAAGAACACGAAAGAGGAATCGGTAATTCGGATTACAAAACTACCAAAGCCGTACGATATACACTCCCTTCGTGTATTTCTTGGATTGGCGGGTCATTTTCGAGCTTTCATTCAAGATTATGCCCTTAAAAGTCGCTGCCTCACTAGACTGACGCAGAAGGATGTCCCCTTTTGTTGGACAGAAGAATGTGACGACGCCTACAGAGAACTGGTCTGCATAATTTCTTCTGATCCAGTGCTGTGCTTACCAGACTTCTCGCTGCCCTTCGAATTAAACACCGATGCTTCTCACTATGGAACGGGAGCCGTCTTGTATCAGCGAGATTCATCACGACCACAAAACCAACAGCTTCGTGTAGTTGGTTACTACAGCTACACATTCAACAAGGCCGAATTAAACTACACGACGACAGAAAAAGAAGCTCTCGCCGTTTTAAAAGCCGTCCGCTACTTCCGGTCATATTTGGAAGGCACGAAGTTCAAGCTTTATACAGACCACGAAGCCCTAACGTATATTTTAAAGATGGCTGAATTGAAAGGAAAGATAGCCCGTTGGGTGGGGGAACTTCAGCAGTTTGACTTTGAGGTAACTCATCGCCCCGGAGCCTCCATGAAGGACGCGGATGCAATGTCGCGATTAGCGATTGAGCTTCCCGAAACTTTCGAAGAAGTTAATGCAGTGAGGATATGGGAAGGAACTGAGGTTCTACAACAGACTCAAAATGGAAGAGTTGCCGTGCCTACTTCCTTAGTTCCAAAAATATTGGAACTCTATCATGACAGTCCTGAATCAGGCGGGCACGATGGCTTTTGGAGAACCTACATGAAATTGACAAAGAGATTCACGTGGCCTCGCATGAAGCAAGACACAAAGACCTATGTATCATCATGTCACAAATGCCAGATTAATAAAGTAAAATTTAAACAACCAACCCAGAAAATGGCTATACCAGCGCATTCTAACACGCCATTTGAAGTAGTGGATCTGGACTTTGCGGAACTACGGAAAAAGTCTGAAGGAGTTCAGAGGACACAAGCTTTCCTGTTGTGCATTGATGAGTGCACCAGGATGATCGCAGCAAGGCCGGGCAAAGAAGACGCAAACAGCGTGATTTCTTTTTTGAGTAGGAAGATGTTCGACAACGTAAAGGTAATTGTCTCTGACAATGGACCTGCCTTCCGAAGTCGTCGGCTACAGGAATGGGCTGAAAAGCGTAAAATCAAGTTGCGGTTCACTGCGTCCTATCATCCTGCCGCAAATGGGTTAGCTGAGCGGGCGATCAGAGATGTTAAACAGTACATTAGTATGTATCCAGCATTCAAAGGTGGTTGGAAATGCTGCCTGGAAGCAGCAGTAGCTCACCACAACCGTTCATACACAACGGGACTGGGATGCACTCCTCTATTTGCTGCAACTGGGAGACCAACATATCTGCCTGCGGACATAAGCCTTGGCATTGACAAGAACATAAAGCTACAAGAAGCGGCAAGATCAGAAGGTAGTGTGTCAAGGTACCGTGAAAGAATGAAGAGGAATTTCGACAAGCGGCAAAATACAACATTGCCAGAACTCGAAGTAGGTGACTTAGTGCTGGTGAAACGAGGACCGAGTCTTAACGCGGCCTACAAAGGACTATTTCGCGTTATAAAGACGGCAAGTCAACAAGGACACTTGAAGACCATATGGTACATTGGTCCTAATGACACCGTGGATTCCGCTGCCATTGGAAATGTATTCAAGTATCATCCCAGGAGGGATGTAAACCATGCTGGGGGGAATGAAGCAATCCGAGTGACCTACACTTAGAAGAAGAAGAAGTCGAAACACGACAACAAGACAAGGGGCAGGGGGGAAAAGACAATAAAGAAGAAGTTCGATAGAACAAGATGGAGTCTCTTGTGTTCAGTTAATAAGTGAAGTTTTATTACAATACATATGCAATTTATAGCTTTTCCCGGTGTGCTGAATCACAAGCAATAATTAGCGCACCTTATCGGCTACACTCGCGGACATCCTTGTTGAAAACAAAAGCTATCGACACCAAGTGCATGGAGCTGCTTGTCAAAAACAAACAAGTGCCGAATTCTCATCCTATATTTAGCTTACGCTGGTTAAGAGAAAACATTAAATAAATATTCACGTGAGAAAATTACGATGACATGTACAAGTTGCTAGTGAGCACGAATTCCGCTTATTTTTTTGCTGCTTTTCTCTTTCAGGCTTGTACAGATGCAGAACAGTCACATGCCCGACGTGGTATGTAGCCTTTCGCGACAATAGCACGGCGAGGGTGCGGGCTCGATTCCCGGGGGCTAAATGCAATAGCACCTTTGTACTTAAGTACACGTTAAAGAACCCCAGGCGGTCAAACTTAATCCGAAGTTCTCTACTGTTGCGTGCCATGACCATACATAGTTCTGCCGCATAATACCCCAGAATTTTCTTTTGACCGACGCACGTGCTGATTCATTGTCTTTGTGTATATGTTAAAAGGAACCATAAACGCTGCCAAGCGCTGGCTTATTATTGGCGAAGTAATTAACATGCTAAAAAAAATTTGTACCCGCAACATTTGTTTTATTGCGACAGAAATTTGCCAGCCATTATATTGACAGGTACGCTTGTTTTTCTACGTTGTTTGTTTCTCAATAATATTACGTAACGCTCTTTATTTAATGTGAACGATGGTTTCAGTCTGCTTGCAACCTTCATGTTTTTTTTATAGTTTTGCAGAGCTGGAGGAGTGAAAGTAACTAAGGTTAATTACTGAAACCTGCAACCCTGTTGGTTGCAAAGGGCGCGGACAGACTTCAAGAAAATGGTAATGATGAAAGAATGTGGCCAATGCGGTGATCGAGCCCAAGGAGAAGTTGCTCTAGGTCACAATTTTGGATGCGACACCTTGATCTTCCATTTAATAATAATATCTGGGGTCTTACGTCCCAAAACCACGATATGATTATGAGAGACGCCGTAGCGGAGGGCTCCGGAAATTTCGACCATCTAGTGTCCTTTAACGTGCACTGACATCGCACAGTACACGGGTCTCTACCATCTCGTCTCCACCGAAATGCGACCGCCGCGGCCAGGATCGAACCCGCGACCTTCGGGTCAGCAGCCGAGCACCTTAGCCACTGATCCACCTCGGCGGACGACCTTCCATTTTCAGTGCACGCAACTACTTGAACGATGTAAGAAGTGGTACCTGCTGATAAGCTGGATTCAGTGTTTCGTATGTGTGCGGAGGTTACGGCGTTGTCAGCTTCATAGACCTATTTTGCCGACGCCGCTATCTTCTTCGGTTTAGTATATATGGACTCCGAGATAAGCCTGTCCCGACGATATGCAAAGCCTACATTTTATGCCGGCACAGCAGAACGGGTGAAACTACGACCGAAGCCGAGTCCAAAATATATGACCTTACCTATGAGCTATTTGTTTTGCGGTTGCTTGTCACAAGTGAAAGACGCGTACCAGCGCCGTGTCAAAGGTCAGCGGTGTGTTCCAGAGTGGCATCTTACCAGTTTCCACGTTCTTTTTGTGCAATCGACGACGTCAGCCTGTCATCCTGGACTTATGCTGCAGTGTGAAATACATTCTCTTCGAGCTGCACTTGCAGCTGGAGGCAAGGATATGTCACGACGATAAGCAGAACTCGCAGTGTAAATACGTGAGAGGGTGGCTCGCTGAATCAGACGGCACTTCAAATATAGTCAGCCGTTGATATCAGTCTACTTACCTGGTTGCAGGCAATTCTTCCAAATGCGGAAGTTTGTTTTTATTTTAAATTCGTGTTATCGGCAACTCCTTGTGGAACCGGACAGGCAAGGGCATCACGTCCGGACACTATCTACGAACGCGACTCTTCAGTGACTCCGAAATGTATTTCGCCGATAAACAGCGCGATTTCACTTGCCGTGGGAATCGCTCGGAGATAACGACCGGTAGAGTGAAAAAAGGCAAAGCCGTTCGTGCGAGCAGTCACGCTGACAGCGAAGGCACCTGTTTCGGCGGGTGTTCTGTGACCTATACTGTTCAATTTGAAGAATTTAGTGACGACGGAACTTCTCTCTGAAACTCGAGGACTGCGCCGAAACTGTACTTCCTGTCATTGAAGGACAGTTTTCCCAGCAGTGCATGCGTGTGTACACGTGTATTCCGTACAAGCTCGATATGAAGTGATTGACGCCTCTTCGCCGAATGGCTTGTTATAGCGAAGATGGAAATGATCGAAAGGAGAGTGCAATTGTAGCGAAAACCTGTCTTGTGTTCTTTTTTTCGCACCATCACTTACATGTGGTGACGGACGTCACAAGCGTGCAATACAAAGCAAGCAGCAAGCTTCTTCATTATATCATGTTACGGTACTTTAACGTCCTTTTTCAGCCGAACGTAACCAGGCAAGCAGTGCACGCACTGCCAAATATCCTTTTCTTTCCCTCTTTATTGCTTCTTCATTTCCTCCTCCGAAATATTTTTTTCAAATATTAAAGTCTGACGGTTGTCGACAGATATGTTCAGTTATTGCTACAATGGTCTGAAATTATACTCGCTGTACAGCGAATCGCCTACAGCGAACTCAACATTAATACATGCAGACAGCTCTTTGAGGTTATACCAGCAGTAGCTTGTTACTACCACACTTTCCACACACATATAGAACCGATCGACAGCTCTTCGGGCAGGCCAGCTGCAGAAACTTTTTTTTCGACATACTATAATTATATTAATTAACCCCAATAATTACATTAATAATATAATTGTTGGGGGGTTGGCTCCGGAATTTCGACCATCCGGGGTTCTTTAACGTGTACCTAATT
This sequence comes from Rhipicephalus appendiculatus, assembly GCA_030522465.1. Classification (NCBI taxonomy): domain Eukaryota; kingdom Metazoa; phylum Arthropoda; class Arachnida; order Ixodida; family Ixodidae; genus Rhipicephalus; species Rhipicephalus appendiculatus. The sequence continues at coordinate 45,844 of JALIZH010003598.1, forward strand.
ATAAGTAAACAGGCCTCTAGCATTCCGCCTGCATCGAAATGCGGCCGCCGTGGCCGGTATTCGATCTCACGACCTTCGGGTCAACAGTCGAGCACAATAACCACTGGAACACTGCCACAGGTATTGAACTTTAGTCGTCTGTGACGTAGCAAATTTTTAGGACATTGCTTCTTTCAGCCTCTTTCAAACGATTTCTGTAACGGCGTATTATCACGCGCATCATATTTGTGACGAAATACAACATGTATTAGGTATAGAGCGCTCCCTTAAATGTAGATAGAGAGAGATACTCTTTATTGGAAAGACAGAGATTTTTGCCGGCGTCTGTATACCGCTGGCATGCCACTCTGTTTTAATCCTATGGGGAATGAGATTAAAATATTCCAGGAGAGGGGGGAAGAAAATAATAATAAAAAGGAAGAATATCAACAAATATTAGATGTGCAAGCTGAATTTCGCACGCATCGCCAGTTAGTGTTCATTGACTGAATTTCCGTGGAATGATGGCAAATCTTTGGCTAGTATTGGCTGTCCGCTTTTATTACAGCAATTAATTATCGTCTTCATTCCGTCTCAATACCATGATCGCTTACCAAACGCACTGTGATGATATCGTTGACCTGAGTCCCGCGATAATATACGCGGCCAACGCTAAACGCCAGTACTTCATTTGAGTAGCAGACTATAAGCGAATTTTTAAGTCCTTTTTGCAGCATTGCTAAGCTACACTCGGCAAGGGATATAAATACAAAGCTGGAGGAAAGGCAGTGAGATCAGTCAGAGGAAATATCCTGTTCTCTACATTGTACTAGGAAAAGAGAAGGTGGCTGTGACAACTACCAAGTCGTCGTTATAATGACACTGTCCGAATAGGACACACCAATATTGTCAGTGAACAGCCACAATTTGTAGTTCAGCCCGGTTCCTCTAACAAACCATAACAACGCCCTCACAGCGATCCGCTTTGAAGTCCGGGTAGTCCAGTGCCATAGAACTTGGTTTTCTGTGAGTGAACGCGGTTGTCCAGTTTAGCGTGGCTTGACGTGGGCGCTATAGCTGGCATAGTGCGGCTGAGAGCGCTACTCTTTGGGAGTTTAAACATACACACTACAAATTATTACGCTCGGCAAATGATTCTCGATATGCCTGCATGAAAAGTTCATTCGAGTAACGTCCACAGGTTCCTGGAGCTGTCGCATTGCGCTGCGTTTTGCGTGGCGGCTGACACCGCGCGCAGCGGTGGGAGAGATCCCCTCAGCGACAAATGCGGCGACGACTTCCGTCCCGAGACGCCGACCCACGGCCTTCCCCTTGACTTCCTGCGGAAACGACGGTGTCACACTCCTCTCGGCTTGTCTGGACTGAAAAGTCTCCATTTTCGGAGACTCCGTGCGCTGTTCAGACGACGCGTCTTCCTGCGCTATACAGTGGAGGTATGGGTGCAATGATTCGCGTTTCCGCGAATCTTCTGCGTCGTTTATGATTCTACGCAGCTGTGTTCAGTGAGACTGAAATTGTTTTGGACTGCACAGGAAGTTTTGAGTACGCCATAAAAACTGGCAATTATAGGAAACAATAATCAGTACATGTGAGCGTGCTTCTGAAATAGCTGACACCTAAACATATGACGGGGGGTCGCTGTGATAAAACAGGTAATTCAGGCTTCGAAACAACTGTGTAATGGTGGTTTTTATTTTTCATTCACTCAACGCGGTAAAACTTTGCGAAGCACCCATAGATTAGCACGCCTTTTATTTCAATGATGCTTTGGAAAGTGCATTGGATGGCAACTTCGAAGCTTCAGTGCTGTTCAAGAAGTAGCACATGAAAGCAAGCCTTGCAGTTTTGCCGAGTATACTAAACTAATTTTGCCACGCACGCTCTCTAGGTAGACCCAAGGCAGTTAGAGACAAACAAAAAAGCTTGGTTCATTGTATTATTTTCGCTGATAACGTAAGCGGATTAACACTGTTTTACATACGTTGATAAATTTACACAAATATAGATGCCTTTATAATTGGCTAGGTCATCATGAAGTCTACAGCTGTATAAACACAAATAACCCATAAGTAGTACGTTGTATATACCAGCTTTTACGAAACGTCAGCACTCGCACGCTACACGAATTATCCTGTCACAATAATCGAATATTCGTTGGTGCGCAAAATCCAGAATAAGTCATCATGCGTGGAATCTTGAACACGTTCGAAAGACGAACACAGGCCGCGCCACGACTTCGATCCTGGCCTCGGAAGTCGTATTTTGATGGAGGCGAGAAGTAAGAGTACCGTGTACTTCTATTTATGTGCACGTTAAAGAACCCCAGGATGGTCAAAATCAATCCGGATTGCTTCAATACGGCATGAATCATAGCCACATCGTGGGTTTGGCAAGCAAAACCGCACAAATTATTATTAAAGACCGAATGTGTGCGATACTTCACTCCTGCACAATAAGTCAAACGCGCGTGTCTGAGGCGCATTATTACGTCATGACGACGACGACTTAATAAGCATTGTCATGTTATTTCATGTGTGCACGTGCGCGTGCGTGCGTGTCCTTACTAATAATCATATTATTATTATTATTATCACGATTTCATTATGAGGGACTTCGTAGTGGAGGGCTCCGGAAATTTATACCATCTGGTCTTTAACGCGCACTGACTTCGCACAGCGCACGGGCATCTAGCATTTCGCCTCCATCAAAATGCGACCGCCATCGCCAGGATCGAACCCGCGACCTTCAGGTTAGCAGCCGAGCACCATAACCACTGCTCCGCAGCGGCGGATGTCTTGATCCACTATAATGTTTGTTTATTTACTCTTAGTTCACTTTATTGTATGGTGATTCACGCTTAAGACGCACTCACATTCTTGATTCACACTTGATTCACACTTAAGTCGAATTATTCATTCTTAATTCACATTTAAGTCACTTAATTCATTCTTCATTCACACGTAATTCACTTAAATCCCTCTTGATTTAACTGATTCGCTTTGATGCAAGTTGATTCACTTTAAATGTACCTTAAATTCATTTCGAATTCACGCGCATTTGAACTCCTAATTATATGACATCATTGCTTTTGTAGTGACGTCACGAGAATCATGGCACCATTTATGTACACGACACCACCGGACGCCGGAATTTTCGATGGACCAGCCATGTAATAAGTCTTATGCCTTAATCAGTGAGGCAATCAATCCGATATCGAAAGCGTCCATCCCGCAATGCATTGCTGCGATGGGAAAAGACGCACGTCTGATCTCACTTCCTACGGCGGCAACTTGGAAGGGCATTACGCTCCGCAGGCAAAACACCCTGTCCCCCCCGTGGCGCCGCATAGTATAGGCACACCTTTTCCTGGCAAACGCGGTCGTTGTTTGTCTTTTTCTCCGGCTGTATACGTATCATACCTGTGCAGTCATCGTTCGCTCGACCGGCATCGCGCTTCCATTTTAGGCATTCGCAAACAGTGGAAGTGAAATCACTCCCGGATTCCCGTTGCTACGCTGTGAAAGAATTCGTTAGCGAGCGAATATTAATTTTGCCTTGAATTCTTTGTGTATGCCTATTTCAGCCTCGAAGTGCTGTCGGCGCGTCAGCGTCTGGCTATTGTGATTAGAGAAAAACTGCCTATAACGAACCGGGTGAGAAGGAAAGGAAAGCGGTGAATACGAGTCGTCATGGACGTTTCTTTTAGCGAAAAACAAGAAAGTTTTGGCACCGGGGCCTCAAAGTCGCTTGCGTATGCATTCTCTTGCGTTCCTTTAATTCCCAGTCGCACCCACGGAAAATACAAAGGAACGCAAGGGCTCAGGGGCGTAGCCAGAAATTTTTTTCGGGCGGGGGGCACCTCCTTGATTTCGGGGGGTGGCACCTCCTTGAAATGGTCATTTTTCGCTCTGTGTGCAATGGCGAAAAAAAAAGTTCGGGGGGGGGGGGGGGGGGCACGTGCCCGGTGTGCTACCCCCTGGCTACGCCACTGCAAGGGCTTACGTACGCAAGCCGATTTGGTGCCCTATCACTAAATGTCTCCACTAAATCGAACTCATCGCCGAAGTCAAGAAACGCTGAGAATTTCCATTACTGGAAATGCCACGGTATATGGCTTTTGACAAGAAAACTCCGACCGCGTATATACTTCTAACGGGGAGTAAATGCAGCTTATTATATATACCTTACGAGCATGGTGGGCATTCGCTTCGGAATACGTGATGCAGTTAAAAATACTCCTGGCGGAGCAAAAGTCAAGAGCCGACAATTTTTAACATAGATTCGCCGAACATCTCCGAGGTCTTACTGTTGGTGCACTAAAAGCAGGGTGAAAGGAATGCACATTAATCCCTTTTCTTTATCTGTCGATTATTTTTTGCTTTGCTGCGGATGCTAGGAACGAGTTTACAATGTGGGCTCCCCGGTATGACGTTCAACTAATCATTACCGCCGGTAATTCTGCTGAGAATTCATACCTTCACAGAATGCCTTGAAACATATTTCGCCTTCCGATCCTGTCCGGCTCGCTGTTTTCTTGGTTGCGGAGCTTTGTTATTGTAACTCTGTTGCGACAATATTGTAAGTGATATAGTATTTACTCAAAGAAAGTAGAATAAAGCACAAGACCGAATTTTAAGAAAATATGTAAAGGACCGCGAACTTGGGAAAACTAATTCGACGGTCTTATAAGATATGCTCTCGTTTATGTACCATCAGACCCAATCGTGTCAAGAGATTTTGATAAATGTCTTTTCTATTTATCGTCATCAGTTACGCGGTTCCACCTTCGGCCCCCCATAGGCTTGATATGTTTTTTTTTTCTTACAATTATCTTACTATTACTCTTACTTTTCAGACAGACCAATTTTCTGAACCTATTAATCCACCATATTGCCAAGCGTAAGCATTTTCTGGCTTTGCATGCTCCGTTGAATGTGTAACTCCGGCTATGCTTGCAAGCTTCTTGCTCTATAGCAGATCGGATAAGCGTGCAGATAAACATGGAGGTCTTGTGCCAACTGCGACGGCTGACTGTAAAATTTTTCGTTAAATTTCTTTTTTTTTTATTCTCTGCTTTCAACCCCGCTAGCAAGTTCGTATGAAGTGACGCGCATGTAACTATAGCATGTTATGTACAGAAATGGGCCAATATTAAAAAAAAAGAAATCATCGTATGCTAGAACTGTTCGTAAGAAAATATCTTAGCTAATCTTGATGCTGTACATGCGCATCATTAACATAACTAACTGAGGCGTGGCAAAGAACACATAAACGAACGAAAAGTCTTGTATATCATCCCCTGATCCCAGCTGGCAACCATAGATTAAAGATGGAAGAAAATAACACTAATGCAAGTCTAGGTTATTTTGCCGATGCGTTTTGGCGGCACCTTCTCGGGCTGTTCGTGTGTTTGTTTCGTATGTCAGCAACAACTAAATTGTACACTGTGCGCGTAAGTGCTCGGCAACAAGTGCACGGCAACAACTATAGTCATACACTGTACTCGTAAGCCTGAAAACAGCTGTGCGGGCCGGATTCGGAGTTTCGGGATCTTCATAAATGACGCTCGAGATATAGAGCTCATAAATTATTAATTTAACAGCGGGAGATGGCGGCACCCGTGAATCAGAAATACCATATAAAGGGAAGGAAAGGGATGTCTGCGCATGCGCGCGCTGGCTCGAGAACTCGTCACGCACTCGCAAGGGTGGTCACATTGCACACAGACTTCAAAAAAGAGTTGCCGAATTTCCTTCTTTTCGTTCCTGACTAAAGACAAGCGCTTTATTACGTTCAAGGTTGCCGTTGGTGGCTACATTGCGCCAAGTCGGTTACTTTTTGACCCTGTCTGGCGACTAAAATTTCATGTTGGCTCTTCAAAATTTTTGTTTTTGGCGCATTCAGTAGCCACTATATTCATTATTTGCAGATACAATACATTGTTTTTAAAACTTTTCTGTCGCGTCATGCCGATGTGCACGCACGTCCTTCACCTACAAGTATAGGATGGTGCACAGCGAGGCTCCCCTACTCAACGCGTGGCACGTACACCTGCAACGAAGTTACGTGCATGTTGGAAGACGCGTGGCCGGCACGCTCCTCACGCTACCCGCCATCTATGCTTATTCTACGCGAAAGTTCTGATGTGCCGCGCCTGTTCTCGCGACAACTTGACAAAACCACCGATACACAACAGAATGAAACTAGGCTGTTTATCTTCAACCTAATTTAATTATCTGAAGCTGGGCAATAATAGTCTACCAATCGAATTTCGTCCGCAGCTTCAAGGAAAGAAGTTTGAACGTTTAATGTTTCTACCAGCTTAATTCTTGGCTGAAATGTTTAAGATTACTTTTTATCTGGCAAGAACTATCTATTTTACATTAACTACATACATTCCCACTGAATTTAGTATATTTGTTCATTTATTTGCAACATATATATGAGTTGAACAACAAGCAAGAGGGAAAAAATTGTGCTCTTACTTCTATGGTCTTGCTTATTCAAAATTGTATTATTCATTGATCATTACTAAAGACTCTGCTCATAATACCGCGTCTGTTCTGTTTGGCTAGAAATTTGGCGATAAAACTAAATGAGATGGCTAAACTTTGGCTACTTTCGGCTTGAGTTCTGGCTCCTTTTTCAAGTACGCCTAACGGCAACCCTGATTACGTCCTATACGCCGCGTCAAACTGTCGCCAATGTACACAGACGGAAACGAAGTACTTGTTCGTGTTAGCTGGCTGAGGCGATGGACTGCGCTGTGCTTGCATTTTGTCACTGCGGTGCGAAAAGGAGTATGATGCAAGACACCGTCTATACGTCGTAAGTATAGGCCAGTCCGCTGTGCAAACGGAATACACACGCAAAAAAAAAGAAAAAAAATGAAATCTCGAGACGGGCGTCGGAATGCCGTCCTGTAGGTTGCGGCGGCAATCTGAGCAGCGCGCCTTATAAGCGGCGCTTGATATAATGCACAGACGTGCGACTGTGTGTGCGCACGGGCGAGCTCGGAAGCAATGCAGGGGAGCTGGTCGCGATAAGCCCGGCGTGTTCGTGTGTATCCTCCATCCACCACTCCACCGGCCTTTTTTCGTGCTCCGCCGAAATCAGCCTGCGTGCGTAGCCTCCAAAAATGAGGAACTTCGGCCGCTTCCTTCGGACTGGTTTTTGCTTGTCTGTTTCTCTCGCTCTTGTTATTTTTTTTTAATCTTGTATCGAAAAGGATGTCCGAGGCCATGCAGTAAGTTCGGCGCCGGGGGGTGTCGAAGTTGCAGGTCCCGATAATGCTACAGAAGGTGTATTCGGACCCGAAGGTGACCGCCGACACAATAGTCGTATAAAGAGTACAATAAATCGTGCAAGAGAACGTGTTTCTCTGCTTGTACAGGCGTAAAGAAAAACAAGAGAGGCCCCATGCTGAGCTGAACTGTAGTCATTCCAATGGACGAAGTATTGTCCGATAGGCAATACGCTCGTTTAGGGTAAAAGCTGTCAGCGAATATCCCCTCTTATCTGTAAGCACTTTCGCTGCCACAATATATGTGTAGTCACTGTATAGTAGTTCTAGTAGTAGTAGTAGTAGCAGCAGTAGTAGTAGCAGCAGTAGTAGTAGCAGTAATAGTAGTAGTAGTAGTAGTAGTAGTAGTAGTAGTAGTAGTAGTAGTAGTAGTAGTAGCAGTAGTGGCAGGAATTGTCGAGCCATGACATTATAGACCGCCCAATTAAAATACTTTTCAATTCGTGATATAATCATTGTACCTATATGGTGAATTCGTGATATAATGTTGTAAGGTGATCACGTTCCTAAGCGTTTCGTTTTCGTTGTTTCTAATAAACATGCGACAGTAAGATGATTCGCCACCTGCATAACATTCGATAAACTGCAGGAACGTGGTGCTATGCATACGGCTGGTCTCGGTGCACTTGTGAACCAATTACGCTTGCTGTATATTTGCTTGTCTTGGTCCATCTTTTGTAAGCTTAGAATTAACGCTATCTTGAGGACAGCGGCATTCTGGCAATTATTAAGACATTTAGGTTCCTATTATTAAACATGTGTGTAAACATGCTTGATGAAAATAAACTACACTAAACTTAACTAAACTATTGCGTAGTCACTTGTTATATGCATATACTACTCATTATACGTATCTCCTAGTTATTAAGATCTGTTGACTGTTGAGTTGTCCGTATGAGCGGATTCATACCCACGATCACCAGAGACATTATTGCATACATTATTAATCGAATTTCGGACATTTCATTTTACGCTATGATGGCGTTTTTTCACATGTCTGTGTTTTTGTGTCTACCTGTTTGTTCATTTGCTTTTTTATGCACTACTGTTTTTTACTACTGTATATTTATTTGTTGTGTTGTATGCTCGATCCATACAAGAGCTAAGGAATAGTCGGCGCCTTATTTATACACCATTATCTCCTTCACATCACATCAATGAAATAATAACAAAAGTGGTGAATTGTCATTGTTGTTAGAGCAATTCTTTAAATGTTCTCCCGCTTCGCGTACATCTTCTGACTCTGGGCGGTCATATTGTCCAGGTTGCCTGCGTCAGGCGCCCTTCGTAATGCGCATCGAGTCTTGTTTTTCCCAGACGCTGACGCGTAGCAACATCGGCGACCCAGCTTCGTGTCGAGTTTCAACCGAGTGCCTTGACCGCGTGGTGACAGCAAGACACCCCACAGTTGCTTCTTGCGGCCACAGCGTTTGCATTTCCTCGTGCATACGGCACCATTCCGTGCCGTCAATCAATATGCCCGTTAATTTTTACGATAACTTCCGGCTTGAAATGTGATTGTGGGAACCGAGTTCAAGGCTGTCGCTACGCTTGCCATAACAAGGAAAGTTGTCGAGCGCGACGTAAACGCATTTCTTTCCAACGAAATTATGTTTTTAATACGTTGGTATTAGGATGGTCAAGTGAGAAAAAAACTGTGCGACTTTGTGCGGAGACGACCGGTTGTGTGTGGCTGGCAATACTATGTCCACTGTAAATATTGATTATGGAACATATGTTTCCAGAATATGTATTTTCTTGCACGAACTCCCCTTTCAACTATGTATGCGGGCCCCCCGTTTGGATGCTTAGGTAACATGCGTATTTTGTAGGAAAGAAAAATGAAACGTTTGGCTATTGTTGGCTGTTGGTGAATGCTGGCTGATTTCGACTAGCGAAAAGTAGCGGAAGGTTATTAAAAATTTGACGTAATTAAAGGTATGGCTACCGCTTGTATAGTTCAACTTTCTTCACTTTCTTCTTTTTTATGAGTCAATTTGAATTCAGCGAAATACCATAATCAAACTATCACCGAAACAATTCGCGGAACACAAATGTGGCGTGTTTTTCTTTTTTTAATGCGAAGCATTTCTTTGAGTACTGCAGGCACTTTCAGCGTATCTATCTATCTATCTATCTATCTATCTATCTATCTATCTATCTATCTATCTATCTATCTATCTATCTATCTATCTATCTATCTATCTATCTATCTATCTATCTATCTATCTATCTATCTATCTATCTATCTATCTATCTATCTATCTATCTATCTACGTCTGGGTACTCTCGTGATCACCCCCCTTAACTTGGGGTAAACCAAAATTAGTATGGGAGAGTAAGATATGCTTTGACGAATATGACTCGCTGTTCATGACATGAATAATGTGACAATCCCGTCGCATACGTCGTTGCTGTTGTCCTTGTCGTCGTTGTTGTCGTCGTTGTCGTCGTCGTTGTCGTCGTCGTCGTCGTCGTCGTCGTCGTCGTCATTGTTGTTGTTGTTGTTATGGCGTCGGCTGTCGAGTCCCGCATGACCCGCTCTTCTTCTGCGCATTATGCCTCATTTCTTAATGTAACCTTGAACCTTCTACTCTGTGACTTCTCGTGGCCGCGTACACATTCATGCAGACAATGCGATCTCTTTGTCTGTTTTAAATGCGAATGCATTTCATGTCGGGCTATGTCAGGCATCCGGCGTTGGCGTTGTGCGGCGTTGGCGTTGTCCGCGGAGGAGGAGGATAGGTTGAGGAGGTGTGCGCGCCGGCAGGTGTTAGATGTGAAGCATCTTATGGCGAACTTAATCCGGTGGTGGTGGTGTACGGCGTGACCGCCCTTACTGCGCATGCGCAAACCCTTTAAAAAAATAAAAATAAAAAAGCCTCCTCTCTCCCTCTCTCTCCCCCTAGGCATCCCTCCCCGCGGCAACCACACCCTCACTGCGCATGCGCCTCCCCTCCTCTCTCCCCTGCTACGCTCCCCCCCTCTCTCCTCTATAGGCATCCCTGCCCGCGCCGTCCACACTCCTGCGCATGCGCGCCCCCCCTCTCTCTCTCCTACGTTCCCCCCCTCTCCCTCTCGCCTCGCGACGCCGACACAGGCAGCGTCTGCTCGCGAGTTTCTTGGTTGAAAAAACCGACTGCTCGCGCTGCACAACCGTTCACTGGCCACCCCGTATATGGCAATGAATCTTGACCTCCAAGGCGGTGCCGGTGGGAGATTTCTCCTGTGCGTTGTTGAACAATAAAAATTCGCAGCGTGCGCGTTAACTAAAAGCGGTCTGCGGCGGAGCTCGGCGGAGCTATATATGAAAAAAAAAATTAAAAAAATAAATAAATAAATTAAAAAAAACAAGAAAAAGCAAAAAAAAAAAAAAGGCGCTGCGCCGTGCTCCCGACCGGGCTGCGAAATTAGGCGCCTTTTCCTTCTTCGAACCACAACCACCATATATAAATGGAGGTGAAGCGCGCGCGAAATGCATTCGCATTTCCTCACGATTCCCTTCGGGGGAGGTGGGGGCTTTTTTTAGTTGAAAACATGACGTATATGATCTATTTTGTTTTACATTTATTGCGATTACTTTCCTTCTTGTGCCATTTCTCCTCGCTGTCCGCTTGACCAAGCAACTGGAGCTGCAGGTCAGTTCGGACGAATACCGTGGGCCACGAAAGCAAGAGAAAGAAAGCACCAGTGAGACCACGCCAGTAACAGCAGGGCATGTGGCCTACCGAAATCAAGGCCTCTTGCCTGTGAAAAGAATATTGATAGACTTAAGTAATAACCGACTATAAATAAAATGACCTTGGCGGTAACATTGTTAGTCCAAAACTTACCCTTGCATGGTTCTGTTTTGTTTAACTCGAAGCGTAATCTTTTGTTCCAACCGGAGCAAGTGTATTTCAGTTACTATAGAACACCGAATTAGCTGGTGCAATCGTATATCCTTAACTTTCTGCCACACTACCATTCTGATAATTAGTGTATGAGATCGATCTATGTAGAGACACTAAAGATAAAACTGTAAAACAGTTGTACGGTACGAAGAACTTTATTTAAAGATCCGGAGAAGTGCCACCCCTTAGGGTGACGCCGCGGGCCGCTCCCACGTGGGGACAGTTAGACCTAGCCTAACGGCCGCATCGCAGGCTCTCTGGACAGCCCAAAGTTGACGCTGGTATTCCGAGCTCTTGAGGGCCGAGCTCCAGTTCTGCTCTGTGAGGTCCTTATCCCCACGTAACGAGGGGGCACCGCCAAAGCATGTGCTCTAAATCGCACGTTCCCCCGCAGCCAGGGCATTGCGAGCTGAAGTCACTCGGGAATAGACAGTGCATGAAAGCGAGATTCGGATACGAATTAGTTTGTAGCATCCTAAGGGTCATCGCCTGTGGTCTCGTGAGCTTTTTGTGTGGTGGAGGAAATACTCTTCTTTCCAGATAGAAGTGCTTTGTAAATTCATTAAATGTGAATAAAGTGTCTCGGACCTCTTGAACTCTGCTCTGTGACAAGGCTTCTCCTCCCGCGCGGAGAGTTAGTACGCGCGCTTGGGAGTGGGCGATGTCATTGAGGTTGGTGAGAGAGTCCAAATTTTGACCTAGGTGTGCCGGGAACCAAGTGATCGTGAGTTTTTTTTGTTTTTTTTTCGATAGGCAGCTTCAAAAAAGATAAACTTGATTTTGCACCACATGGCTCGCACCTGTATACCTCCTGGAACCTTCTAATATGACTATAACATCACTGTGCCTGTCAGGACATGTAGATACTTCGTTAAGCGTGTCTTTATTTTAGTCATCAATCAAGCTTTATATATTTTTTATTTATATATGAAAAAGTATGGGAAGGTAGGCTCCGTTAGAGCCGGCTATCTCATCATCACGGCAGTATTATTATGCAATGAAAACATGCGCATTCACACCAACAAGTCCTTTCTAAGCAAGAGGTCTTGCTGCGTGACCAATGGAAACGTGAAGTCAATAAATATTACGAGGAAAGAATACTTACGCTGTGTGTACCACATACTGCATTTTCTGGAACATGACAGTTTTCATAGTTTCAAAAAACACAACTCGACTCAGTGCGTTGGGAAGGATTACAGGCATAGGCGTGCGCAGGGTTCCCCTTCAGGGGGGGGGGGGGGGGGGGGCGAAGGTTCGTCGCAGCGCCCCCCCCTCCCTATTATGTCAATGCATAGGGCTGACTTTGCGCCCCCCCTTTTAGGGGACTAAGGGGGGCGGCCACCCCCGCTGCCCCCCCTCGTGCACACGCCTATGATTATAGGGAAAATCTATATTACTCTATTCCGACCCTTTCATTGAGATAAAACATGAGTATATGGTGGCTTCGGTGATATTTCAGACCTAATCAATTGACGAACTCTGTTCAGCGTGGCTCTGTTCCCTGTCTTGCGAATAGGGCCGCTTTTAAAGAGAATCGCAGGAATAAAAGAAATCAAACGTTTCCGAATAATTCCAACTCAAATAAGCGTATATATGCACGCGCACAAAGCCTTATGGCAACTCGCGGACTTCGCTCAGCCGGCGCTATATACTTAGCGCGGTTACGCTCCGTCCCTTGTCAAATAAGATGCTTTTTATGCGCTTGTTATGGGTGTTCAGCCAAGCGCACTTGTTCTCAGTTCAAAGCTTGTGAAGAGAGACTGCCGAGAAATAGTTCCGCATGACCGAGCTTACATATATGTAAGCTCGGTCATGCGGGACAATGGTTGAGCACACACACAAGGCAAAGAACTAGAATCAACTCTTGTGCTGCAGGGGTCCCGCCAGGCAGAACACATTCGCCTTTTGCTTTTGGACTTTGGTGTCTGAAATGAACAGTTGAAACGAAATGAAAAGATGTGTTTTTCAATTTAAAGTAATTAATAAGTTAGGCCTCGCCCGCAGTTGGGCTACACCATAGCAGGACATGGTCGCGGGGGAGGAAACGGGTTCCCACATTGCCACCCGGAAGATGGCTTCCGCGCACGCCAGGCGCTCGTTGGGTAAGCCCACTTTTGCAATGCTGCATTCGACCGGCGACGCTCGTTGCGGACCGTTAGTGCACTGCGTGGAAGTGCACGAGCGACGCTGCACCCTATCAGTACGCCTCGGGCAGCCTCCGTCTACGTCGATCGCTGCTTCGATTACCGGGCGGGACCTTGTCAAACAGGTGCTACGGCGATACGCGCGTGTTATATAAATGGTTTCTCTGGGGTTCCCATTCGCTCGCTCACTCTAATTGCAGGGCTTTGGGAACATGAGCGCTCTTCAGCCGGCGCGAAATCTCCGGAGGCGCTATAGCTCTGATGGTTAAGCAGGTGGCGCGGCAGGCTCAAAGCAAAGACGGAAGGCGCCGCACAGAGCACCGCTCACCAGCCAACCGCGCAACACTTATTGTGTCGTCTTGTTGGTTTCTGCACGTGTTTCTAGCGTTTTTATGTTGCGAAGACGCCTCGCTGTTTTCTGTTGTGGTCTTCATCCCAGAAATTTCCGGAAGTTAAAGCTATCTGAGCTGAATGACTGGTTTTGCTGGCTTGATTAGCACGGCGGCTGTCTTCGCTTGGGTTGGCTTGACCTGGCTATGCATGGATAGGACTGATCTGATCTTGCCTGGCTTGGCTTGTCTGGTTGGCTGGTTGACTGATTCGTTGTATCGCTATATACTGGCTGGCAGCCATGGCGAACCTGAATACTTCTCTTTTATGATGCGCCCTCCTAACGAAAAAGTCGTGAAACGCCTCTTGATTTCGGAGGCTCTGGTTTTGACGATATCGGTTGTCGAGACTTCTACCAAACCCCTATCAAATGGACCGGGGGTGGCACAGGAAAATGAAAAGGGTGAATTGGGCGCATCGTGTGCTGCGTGCAGCACCTGAACGTGCAATATGCTTTGTTGTTAGTGTAAGTGCTGTGGCTGTACAAATCGCTTGTGCTATCTCCCCTAGACGCGCAACACAAGTCCAGCTCGAGCTTGTGTCGTGGCGATGAGCATCAGCGTCAACATTTTCTCTGGGTGATGAATAGCTGCAGCTAAGCAAAACGACGTTGACGAAATTTTGAGTATCTCAGCAGGCCATTGAGCCTCGGTTGTCGTAACGCTACCATTAATGAACAAGATATCAATGCGAGTTTTCTTTTAATCTTTTCACTTTCTCTCGTGTATTCGATGTGGTAAGAACTGGTAAAAGCAGTTCGCCTTGAACACCTTTCGAGGTGGACCACGCTGGGCTCTCTGTGTCGACAACCTTTCGGCCGTGCGTCCGCGACAGAACCGGCAAGTGCTGCCCTCAACCGGGTGGCGCGTCCTTAATGTCCGCGAAGATCATTAAAGTTTAGCAGTAAATCATAATTACGAGCACGCCGTGACCTCGAAACGGCGCGCGCTATTAGACAAACCACGTCGTTTGCTGCTTCGGAGCAGGACACCCGTTGGAGCAGTGACTGCCTCCTTACCCCTGCCTGAAGTGTATAGACGAAGCCTGTGCCAACGGCCTCTTAATAGTCTTGAGCAGAATAATATAGTCGCAGCGACTGCAAGCGTACAAATGGTGCTTCTTTTCGGCTCCGTGTTTGCCCAAATTAGCAGGATTTGAGAGCACCAGGGTTTACGGCTTTGTGAGACAAGAGAAAGGAATCGATGGGAACAGAGGCAGGTGAATAGGACGGAGCAGTTCTTTGCGGGTGGTTCGTCGTGATGCACACAACTATTTATTGGCGGGCGTGCGCCAGTTGCGCTGCCCAGAGCCCGTGCCTTCGCGGAATGGCGCGCGAGTTAATCGAGCCCCGCCACCTGAGATCGTTCACCGCCGAGCAAAGAGAACCGTGAGCGCAGCGGACCCCTTTAGGAGCCGGCTCAGCCCCACTTGCAGTGGACTACCATTAATCAACGCTGACCGATGCAACCCCGCCCCCTCTTTGCTTGTGAGTGGCCAGCGGGACGTGAATCTTCGCTCAGCTGTATGCACGGTTGGGATAGTCGGAACGGCTCAAGGATGGGGGGGGGGGGGGGTAAAAGAGAGAGAAGGGCACTGAGGTGGAACATGTACGCCTGTGTCAGGTATTCGGTGCAGTGTGATCGGAAAACAGACAGCGCGTGAAGAGGTGTTTGAGCTGCTGCTACGCTCAGCGAAGCAGCGCCGTCGCTACAACGAAGTTGTCGAACCTCAAGCACTCTCTTTAAACTTGTGAATCATTTACATGCTTGAGAAAACAGCGCTTCGTGCTTGAGTAATATGTAAACGCTCATTTTAGACGCATGGGCAGTAAGTACATCGTGTGTGCTTCTTATCATTCTTAGGATACACAGGGACATTCGATACATACATGTCGTACTTTCCGTGCTTAACTCAAATCGATATCTACAGAGAATAACATTCTAGGTATGCGACAAATGCTTTCATTCCTACCATTCCACAATACCGGGGCGACTACACACACCGTGCCTACCTAATTCTTCAAAAAACTTTTCTTATTTTTAGCTTATTCCATCCATCTTTTCCAGTGGACGTCTGACTTTCTTCTTCTCTTTTTCCAATTTTAGAGCATTGATTTTTATTAATTCGATGTGAGGAGATTCTTCAGTTGCTACTGCCATTGCGATCTCTTAACGTGTTCTTTCGATGCTGTTTTCTTCCATTCTACTTAACTCTCCTCACATCTCGATCACGCCAGGCGTTGTGGGCCGTAAGGTAAGAGTTGCCAGTGGGCTCTTTCAAAGATTTTTTTCATCTACATCTATTTATATAAGTAACTTCCCACCCACATTCCTTAAAAAGATGTAAAGCATGAGTTTACTAAGCGTATGTAATAATAATAATAATAATAATAATAATAATAATAATAATAATTGCGGGAATATTACGCGCCAAAAGCATGATATAACCGTGAAACACGTCCTAGCGGAGGGCTCCGAACAATTTCGACTACCTGGGTTTCGACGTCGCACTGTGCACGGGCCTCTAGCATTCCGCCTCCATTTGTGAACCCCATGTTCAATGAAACAAAATTGCGATCACCTAAATGATAAGAAACTACTTGTGGTGCATCGCCCATTTTGTCTTTCTCGCGTAGATGGAGGAACGTTGTCCCTGAAACAATTGCGACAACACTGCTCGGTATCAGGGACACCACTCTTTTGCTGAAGCCTAGTAAAACAAAAAACGAAGATAGACAAGTGCAATCACTGTGTGATGAAGGCCTCAACTTCAGTGGACTCGTCATTAGGGTATAATTGAGCTGAAAAAGTAAAAGCCTGGGATATTTCGGCAACGCGGATGGCTGAC
This sequence comes from Rhipicephalus appendiculatus, assembly GCA_030522465.1. Lineage (NCBI taxonomy): Eukaryota > Metazoa > Arthropoda > Arachnida > Ixodida > Ixodidae > Rhipicephalus > Rhipicephalus appendiculatus. Next base: position 62,421 of record JALIZH010003598.1, read on the forward strand.
TGTTCACCGACCCGTTTCGAGGACTCGCAACACTTGGTTCGCACAGGCTTCACCTTCTCCTGCGCTTTTATCCTGGCTGTTCACGACACGTGGCGGTGCCCGCGTTGACGCTTGCGGACATGGTCTAGAAATGATGCTGATGCCAAGACCTTGAAGAAAGCGTGAGAAACGTTTATCGGCAAGAAAGGAAAGAAAGAAAATGTGAGTATTATAACAGTTTGCTTTGGCGTGCATGCTATCGTAGGTAGTTTTTAGGGGCGAAGCTCCTAATGGTGTGGGTCTGTCCCTCCTCTGTAGTTGTAGTAGTAGTAGGTAGGTAGGTAGGTAGATAGCCACGTATAGTGGAATGTACCCACTCCACGTGATAAAGATGACGATGACGCAGTATAGTGGAATGTACCCACTACACGTGATAACGATGACGATGACATCATTCACTTCGTGGATATGGCGTGATTTTAGGGACGAAGCTCTTTAGGGTGTGGGTCTGTCCCTCCTCTGTAGTAGTAGTAGTAGTAGTAGTAGTAGTAGTAGTAGTAGTAGTAGTAGGCAGGTAGGTAGGTAGGTAGGTAGGTAGGTAGGTAGGTAGGTAGGTAGGTAGGTAGGTAGGTAGGTAGGTAGGTAGGTAGGTAGGTAGGTAGGTAGGTAGGTAGGTAGGTACGTACGTATGTAGGTAGCCACGTGTAGTGGAATGTACCCACTCCACGTGATAAAGATGACGATGACGCGGTATAGTGGAATGTACCCACTACACGTGATAACGATGAAGTATAAGCGCGTTCCAGTATAGTGGAATGTACCCACTCCACGTGATAAAGATGACGATGACGCAGTATAGTGGAATGTACCCACTACACGTGATAACGATGAAGTATAAGCGTGTTCCAGTATAGTGGAATGTACCCACTACACGTGATAACTATGACGATGACGCTGATTACCATGAAGTATAAGCGCGTTCCAGACCACACATTCTCTTTCTGCCATGGATGAAAACGATCGAGCTTCACCCACTCATCATCATTCACTTCGTGGATATGGCTTGATTTTTTTTTTAGAGGCAAAACGGTTGGCTGAAGCAGTTACCTGCAGCGGCAGCTACAAAGTAACACTTATCCCAATCCACTGCAATACCTCCGAATCTACCCTGACACCTATCACTCC